>CAUYQV010188615.1:0-66926 GCA_963574575.1 Galagoides demidoff
GCTCATAGCAACCTCCAACTCCTGGGCTCAAGCGAGTCTCCTGCCTCCGCCTCCCAAGTAGCTGGGACCACAGGCGCCCGCCACAACGCCCGGCCATTTTTTTGGTTGCAGCCATCATTGTTGTTTGGCGGCCGGGCTGGGGATTCAAACCCGCCACCTTAAGTGTACTTGGCTGGCGCCTTAGCCGATTGAGCCACAGGCGCCGAGCCTCATTTTCTCTTCTAAATGAATTCATTCATTGGTCTTTTTCTTTTTGATTGTATATTAGGGAGATTAATTTTTATGATAAGAGTTGCAAATATTTACTTCTAATTTGTTCTTTGTTTTCTGACTTTGCTTTTGGCATTCTCAAGCTTTATTGAAATATAATTCATATACCACATAATTCCCCCATTTAAAGTGTACAATTTAGTGGTTTTTAATACATTCATAGAGTTATATAGCCATCACCACAACCAATTTTAGAGTATTTTCATTATCCCAGAAAGAAACCCTATGCCATTAGCAGTCACTCCTCATCCCCTGAGCCACACCCGTCCCTCAAACAACTGCCAGTCTGCTTTCTGCCTCCACGGAGCTCCCTATTGTGGAGATTTCGTGTAAGTGGAATCAAACACTGCACTCTGTGGACATACAGGTCTGCTTCCTTCACGAGCCACCCCACTGTCCTATAGGGTAGTGCTCTGTGCCTTTTGACAGCCAGTGGATAGACATTTGGGTGGTTTCTACTTTTTGGATGTCATGAATAACACTGCTGTAAACATTTATATACAAGTTTTTGCGTGTAGACATGTTTTGATTTTTCTTGTGGAGTCGCTGGGTCTGATGGACACTCCCAGACTTCTTTCCACAGTGAATGGACCCTTTTCCGTCCCCACCAGTGCTTTTGGCATTTTTTGACATGTGTGTGTTTTTGTCAGATTTATTAACTATGTCCTTTATGGCTCTGGATTTCGAGTTTCCTTTCTATCCCAAGATTATAAAGGCATTCTTCTGCGTTGCTTCCAGTACTCTCATGGGTTTATATTGCAATCTTTTGTATATGTGGAGTTTATCCTTATGTGGTATGAACACGAAGCCAACCTTTTTTCAAAAATGTGGTTCCCCCTCAGTACCATCTGTTGAAAATTCTACCTTTTCCTCCTTGCTTTCAGATTCCCTCTTTATTGTATACTTTATCTGGGTCTATTTCAGAACGGCCTTTTCTTTTTATTAGTCTTTGTGTGTATGTACTAATATGTTCTTTTAATTATTGAGGCTTTATAATATGTTATAGTGTATTGGTCTGGGCTAGTCTCTGTTGTTCCTTCCAGAACTTTTCTGACTCATCTCACTTGCCTATTTTTCCATTAAAAGCTTTAGATCTTGGAGTTTCAGATCTAGTCTTCAGATCATGGTGGTGAGGTTGGCTGTTGATATTTTAGGTTGGGGTCATATTAGGCTTATGAATGAATTTTGGGAGAATTTATGCCTTTTCAAGATTGAATCTTCCTATCCACAACATATTTTTCTGTTTGTTCAGTCCTATTTTTCTGTTCATTAAGGATTTTTTTCCTATCAGTTTTGCTAGTTCTTATAAGTACATATATTCCTGGATATTTTCTCTCTCATGTTGTTAGTGTGTTGTCTTGCTGTTAAAAGCACGTTTTGATTAGAAAGGACAATTGAGTACCAAAAGCCGAGCTCCCAGACCCTTCTGCTGGGGCATTGTTGTGTCCCCAGAGTGAATTCTCCCTCTGATCCGAGCCCAGTGTGATGGTTTGAGAGTAGGAAGAGGGAACTCGAGCTTGCTGAGCCCCCTTCATAGCCTCCTTGGTGTCTCAACTTATTTTACTCAAACTCCAAGCAATTCTATGGCTTTGCCCATGGCCCTAATTAGCCTTGTACAAATGAGAAACTGAGGTTCAGCCGTTTAACTTTTTTTTTTTGAAACAGAGTCTCAAGCTGTCACCCTGGGTAGAGTGCCCTGGCATCACAGCTCATAGCAAACTCAACCTTTTGGGTTTAAGTGATTCTCTTACCTCAGCCTCCCAAGTAGCTGGGACTACAGGTTCCCCCCACAATGCCCAGCTATGTTTTGGTTGTAGTTGTCATTGTTGTTTGGTAGGCCTGGGCTGGATTTGAACATGCCAGCTCCAGTGTATGTAGCTGGCGCCTTAGCCTCTTGAGCTACAGGCGCCGAGCCTCAGCCATTTAACAATTTGCTAGGGTCCCTCAGCCGGCTCTCCTCACCCCAGCCTAGGTCTGTGTAGCCTTTTTTCATGCTGCCATCCTGCTGAAAGGGCTGTAGTTCCCTGAGTGTGGTCCAGAAGGTGAGAGGTCTGATAAACCAGCTGTGTAATGTGGGGCAAGTCTCCTCTCCTCTCCTGGCCTCAGTCTGCCCATCTGCAAAGTGAGGTGGTTAGACCGGTTGGTGATTTGTTCCTTTTTCCAAAAGGCTCCCCTTTGTCCAGTATGCTATCCACAGAAGCCAATATCTAGGACAGAGATGTGGGCCACTGCTCAAAAGTCCTGTCTTCAGCGCCCTGATGTGGCCCCCGGACACCCAGCTCCAGGCAGCTGAACAGGAACCACTGCCCACTGGCCCCTCAGAGAGTTCTGAGCTTCCCTTCTGTGCCCCCAGAACTACTGCAGAAGCCACCCTCCAAACTGTGGGTATCCTGCTGGCCAGCCCTTCCTCAAGGCCTGTGGGCTTAGGAGTGTGTTAGCCTTGGCCCCCTGCCAGAGTCCTGTGTGCTTTGGAAAAGTCCCTTGATTTTGTCAGGCAAAGAGTTCTCTTCATGCCAGGCTGCGAGTGAGGTGGTTCCACAAGTCCTGTCCTGAGTGTGTGCCGACCGGAACGTACACCACTGAAACGGAATGTTTGTTTTCCCATCATGAGAGTACTGGGATGCCCTTTGGCATCGGCTGCCACACCTTCTATGTTCAGGCAGGCCGTCTGCCATCCAGGGGCCTGGTGCAGAAACAGTGTCTGCCACCATGTGGTCTACGGGGCTCCAGCAGAGAGCAGCCATTAGGTTGGCTGCCAGAGGTCATGTGTGGCTCTGGGCCTTCGCTTGTTCTTACCCATAGCACCCTGGGGTATAGGCCGAAGACTAGGAGGACTGACCAGTGGGAGGGTCCTTCCTTCCACCACCACCACCCCTGGCTGCAAGGAGCACGCAGGGAGCCAGACCGTGGGTGTGGGCTCAGGGTTCCCTACTTGCCTGGTGGGTGGCAAAGTGCACACAGGAGCTGCAGTATCCAGAGAGGATGGTGTAGAGCTAGGTTCAGTGAGTAAGTAAAGGAAGGGTGGGAGGAGTGCCAGCATGGCGCTGACCCAGGGTTGGCAGTAGAGGGAAGTTCGTGGCTGAGAGAGGTTTGCTACAGAAGGAGCCAGAGCATGTGTGGGAGCAGAGAGAGCTGGAGGGGGGAGGGGGGAGTCAGCCAGCAGAGCCCAGGGCAGTGGCCAGGCTATGTCCTGCTTGGAAGGTTTGGCCCACTCAGCACCACTCCAATGACCCTTACAACTCCTCAGGCCAGCTGGGTGCCTTTCAAGGTCTCTGTTGCAAAGAGCCCCTCCTTTGACAGCCCACTGGATGACCAGGGTCAGCAGGGGAACCTGCTGGAGTCCACTCTTGCCTCCCTTGAGTCTGGCACAGGAGATCACAGGCTATTAGGTGCTAGTGCCTAAGGTTGGGCTGTCTCTGAGAATGAATCCCCACCCCACCCCAAGTCTCCAGGGATCATAGGCCATTTCCCTCATAGTTTTGTTCCCACCTGGGCCCCTGGTCTCTGGAGTTACCAGTGGCAGAGTCACACTGCACACACAACTCCATAGGAGGGGTACCTCCCGCAAGGACAGCAAGGCCACAGGCAGCTATGAGTGGGGAGGTCCTGGAGAGAGACTCCTGAGCTGGGTGTTGCCCTTTCCAAGGTGACTCTCAGGGTGGCCTGAAGTGGCAGCCATGCAGTGCACCTGGCTTTGGTACCATCTGGGCCTCCCAGACCTGAAGGAGGTGTGGTAAATCAATTATCTTTCTGATCTTCCATTTCCTTGTCTGCAAAAAAGGAAAAATAGCATTTGCTTTGTGAGCCTAACCAGCCTTAACTGAGACAGTTCCTCTAAAGTCTGTCTGCCACTGGACTGGCTTTTGGGAAAGGGGTGACCATGATCCGTCTGGTGCATGGCAGGCGCTCAGTAAACATTTATTGTCCTCTGCAGAAGTGAGCTGAGGACACAGTGACACAGGAAGACAGGAACTTCCCTAGTAACTGACCAGGGCCAGCCTTCTACCCCATAGATACTTATTGCCCTTTGGGGCCATTTGTGTCTAAAGCCTGTGATCTGGGAAGAGCTCCAGTATTTGGTACCAAATCAGTGGGGCTCCCTGAGCCCCAAAGTACCCCCTGACACCAGGAAACTTTTATTTCCCCCTCATCAGACGATGGCAGCCTGGCATCCCCATCTGAATTTTATAGCCAGTATTTACATGATTTCTGAGGGTAAGGAGGCAGCCCAGACTCAAAGGGCTGCCTTTTTGGGGCCCAGTGGTAAGCATTTGTTTCCTGTCTCTGGCCTAGCTGCTTTGCTTTGTGCCCCTCCACAGAAGTGTGTACTCCCCACTGCCATGGGCTATGACAGCTGTCCCCCCCCATTTGAGTCGGGCTAAGAGTGATCCATCCTGTCCTTTTCTGAGAATGGGTGCTGACTTGGGCATAGGTGGTTTATGAAGATGAGATGCCAGGCTGCCCTGCAGAATGTGACAGCCCCCAGGGACAGGTTGGCTTGACTCATGACATAAGAGCCATTTCAGGCACCTGCCTGAGGCCCAGGCCCACCCGTGTCTCTTATAGGTCAACCTCAGAGAAAAGAAGCTCCTATTGCCCCAACTCCTTGAGCCCCGGGATAGAGTCAGTGGCTTTCTGTGATAAAGAGTACAGCCTTCAGGCAAAAGTCAGATTTACCAAAGATGGATGAAAGATAGGCCAAAAATATGCTTGTGCCTTTTTTTCTTTTCTGAGATAGTTTTTTAGAAAAACCTAGGAAACCACATGCCATGCTATCTTGGTTGTTTCTCTGCCAGCTTCCAGTATGAACGAGACTTAGGTTTCCAGGCCGTTGACCATCCGTTCTTGTAGCCTAATGTTTTCTTGATCTTGGAGAATTCTGTTTTCATGCAGGCAACTGTCTGCGGAGGAAATGCCTATGCTCAGCCAGACCCCAGAGCCCTGCCACACATGCTGGGGACCTGCTTGGCTCCTTATGACTCAGGGTTGACCTTCTGGATGCTCCTATTTCTTAGAGAGATTTGAGTTTAGCTCCCTAAAAATGCACAACACAAAGACATCCGTAAAATTGGACTAAAAAGAGAAAACTATACCTGCCTTGAGGGGCAGTGGTGCTTCTCATTCAAGAGAGATGCTCGTGAGCACCTCGGGAAGATGGGTTTGTTGCGATCAGGTGCTGGGAGGAAGTCTCATGTGAGCACAGGCTTAAGCCTAATCAGGGACAAGTGTTCCTAACAACCAGTGCCCCCCATCCCCCCTGCAAACATGAGGTGGGCTGGTGCTAGCAATTGGCCTCCTCGCAGGGTCTGGCTGGAATGAACTAGTGCTGCCAAGCAGGTGTGTCGTGTGCAGCTGCATTCGCAGGGTGCTCACCTGCTGCCTGAGCCAGGGCTCCTGTGCACATGATGGGTGGAGGAAGGCTCTGGAGGAACTGCCAGGAGGTGGAGGGGCCTAGAGGATGGGGACAGGCGGAGCAAAGAGGTGGCTCAGCTGAAGTCTGGCCTCAGCTTGGTGCCCCAAGAGCTCTAAAGTGTGACTAGCACCTGTGATTTGGTCCTGCCCGTGGCTTGGGGTAGCTCTTGTACCCCTATCAATTGGTCATTAGTTGGGGGCTGCCTCAGTGGGGACTGGTAACCTCCTGGGCTTCCCAGCCATGGCAGTGGGGAGTACATGCTTCTGTGGGTTGGGGGCTCTGGAGGGTGTGGGAGGCACCTCCAACAGCCCAGCGAAGTAGCTGGGCCAAAGACAGGAAACAGAGTAAGGCCAGTCCGTCCAATTCCAGATGTATGTCTGCATTCCCCACACGTCTCTTGGGGCCCAGGCAGCAAAAGGAACACCCAGTCCTCCTTGGTAAAGGTAACCAGGACACAGGGAGCTACTACTCTTAGACACATCCCACCAGCAGGTCTCATCCTTGTCCCCAGATGCCCACTTCTGCACATGGGACTGCTAGTCCCCAGACAGCCTTCCCAGGAGAAATCCTGCTTTTTCCCCTGCAGCCCCCAGGCCTTCCCCTTCATGGTCCAGAGCAGGCTCTAGGTCCCTACTGATAAAGGATGTGGTTTGGTTCAGCTCAGAAGAAGTTTCTGGAGTTCCTCCTACCTACTGTCTTGCAGGCCCAGGGGAACAGCAGCTCTGGGGGCAGGGAATGAGAGCATTGGCCTGAGGCTTAGCAGGGAGGGTGGCTGTTGGCCTGGGAAGAATGTGGAGCTAAGGTGTTTCCTGAGTGGTATTTAGATTTCAGCTTGTACCTAGAAGGCTAGTCTACCCCGGGGCCCAGCCAGGGGCTGCCCACTCAGAAGGGTATAGGAGCAAACCTCAGAAGGGCCCTGCAGAAGAGGGACCATTGTTTCCAGCTAGGAAGCCCAGTGGAGACTAGGTAGGATCTACTGAGCTGGAAACCACCTGGGGCCAGTGGGAGTGGCCATGGCAGAGTTCTGGGGTTCTGATGGAAAAGGTAGACTTTCAGGGGCTCCCTTCTGAAGTCACCTCTGCAGCAGGCTAAAGGAATGGAGTCTTAACCTTTATCTCTGGCTGCTAGCCTAAGGCACATAGACAGTTCCTATTGAACCTGGGCAGGTGTGTGCCATAGTAGACAGCTTGTCCCTAGGCCAGGGCTGGACCTGAAGGGAACAGAAGTTGGTGGGTGGGACACAGTTTGTCCTGGAACAATTTCACCTTAGAGTGATGTGTTCACATGGCCCTTTGAACTTAGCCATTTTGCAGCTTTTGCCAGACATAGTTGAGTACACCCAGGCTTCCAATGGCCCTTGCATTCTTCTCCCGTGGCAGCTGGGCTGTTTGGAGGGGCTGGGCAGGACCCTGCCCCAAGGGTGTAGTGGGCATAGAGCGGCTACAGGGCTGGGTGTGGTTGTGCCCTGTACTGGATAGCTGTCTGCACAGAACATACACTGGCCCATTGTGATGGTCACCTTCCTCCCTGACAGGTGGGGAGCGCCACCAGCAGGGGTGTTCAGTGGGCAGCGCTTGGCTTTTTTCATTATAGTTGCAACAGCTAAGTTTTGAAACAAAGTTCTCAAGGTGACAGTGGCTTTATAGCCAAGGACCAAGTGCCTTTGAGGAGTCTTGGGTTCCGTGGCGTGCTACGTTTGCTTGAGCAGAGACTTAACCAGCCAAACCTGTGCAGCTTCTCACCCTGCATCATAGCAAAAAGGGACCATGCAGGACAGAGTCTGGATCTGTCACACCCTGTTTGACCTCAGCCCTTGCCAGGGCACACTTGAGGCAATAGCCATGTCTTTGAAAGGTCTGGCAGAGAGCGGTCCCCAGCACCCTGTTGCTGGCTTTAACCAGGGCTTACCATGTGTCTTAGTCCATTCAGGCCACTGTAGCAAAGGCGCCTTAGAGTGGGCAACATACAAGGAACAGAAATGCATTTCTCACAGTTCTAGAAACTAAGAAATCCAAGATCCAATGCCAGCAGGTTCTGTGTCTGGTGAGGGCCTGTTCCTCCTAGATAGCCCCTTCTCACTGTGACCTCACATGGTGGAAGGAACAAATGAGCTTCCTCAGGCCTCTGATACAAGGGCACTAATACATACAAAAGGGCTCTACCCTCATGACCTAATCACCTCCTAAAGGCCGTACCTCCTAATACTGTTTGTTGCATTGAGGGTGAGATTTCCGCATGTGACCATAGCACCATGAGTAGTGTCCCGACCTGTGTGTCACACTGTCCATAAACCTAGGCACTTTACCTACATACACCCTAGGTAGTCACCAGATAAGATCAGGCAGGAAGATGCTGAGCAGGACCAAGAAGGTGAGCATGGACTCATACGCTGAGCACAGAGCATCTTCTGTCCAGGTTTCCATGAGCTGTTTCCTGCCCTTTTTCTAGCTCTCAGAAAGCAGTGGCAGGTATCCAGGCATTCAGCACACTGGGGTGAATGCACATGGCTAATTCCCAAGGGCACTCGGCTTCTAGGCCTACCTAGAACCTGTTCACAGCACACTCAGGCTTGGGCTGGAGGTAACTGTTTCTGTTCATTCTTAGCCACCACAAGTTGTGCGCAAAGAATCAGACAGCTCAGACCAGGAAAGGGCTGGGTGTGGCTCCCCGGGCCTCCTGTCCCTGGACACATGGGCTGGAGCTGCTATCCAAGTTGGCTGTCTTCTCTCTGTTTTGTGCCCCCTACTGAGTTCTCCTTATGTCCTGGCTCTCAGGTCTAGTCCAGTTGAGGGAGTGGCTGAGAGGCAGAAGGGGTCTCAGAGACCCTTCCATCGCAGGCTTCTGGGGCCTCAGCCCCACCAGGTGGCGAGTTTTTTGTTTCACAAATTGCTCATCTTTGAGGTCCAACTGGTGACCTTGCCTTTTCTCCCAGTCCCAGTGCCGAACCCCCTTCCTGCACCTTGTACCTCAGCCATCACCTTTCTCAGTAAATCAAAAGATTCCAAGAAAAGCAAGCCTATCGGGGCATTTCCTTCGTGAGGGTTCAGGAACAATGAACACACCCACAGAAGGCATGGCCACTGTCCTCCAGAGAGAGCACCTTTTATTTTCCATTTGCTGAGTCTGTTTAAACAGCTTGTTCACTGTGACAGCCGGTGGTCATCTTTACTTCAAAGTGACACACAAACACTGCAGCCTTTGAAAGGATCAGAGCCCTTGGGACAGGTCTGTGATCCAAGCATTGGCAGACGTGCAGCACAGCAGGCAGCAGGGGCTACAAGTCTGTGCCTTTGTCTACTGGGCCCCCATCTGTGAGTCAGAATGCCTCTTCTGGGCTGAGAGCGCCCTTGACTGTCCTGGCCTCCGTCCCCTCTGCTGCTGGACTGTGCCTATGTCTCTGGGGGAGAAGGCCTGATTCTGTGCTCTGCTATGAGAGATGTTGAACTGTACTCCCTGGCACATGGTGTCAGGATGGCCCCTCTCACTGGCAGGTGTCTCCAAGTAGGACAGGCCTGTGTACCCTCAAAGTCCTTTTCAACTGTGCCCGTGCTAGGGCAGGTCCCAGGCCAGCCTCCACACTGAGGCAGTACTTGGCAGGTGGGGAAGCTCTTAGGCAACTCAGTTCTCTATCTGGGGCCTCAAAGAGCCCTGTGAGGCAAATAGGGGCCATTACACACCTCCTACAGATGAGGCAGCTGAGATCTCCGCCTAAGGTGTGAGGGACAAGACCTGGAGCCCAGCTCCCCTCAGGTCACCCCTGCGCCCAGGGGCACAGGGTCATTCTCCTCTAGAGAGTCAGCATCCCCAAGTGGGGTCTAGAACTTGGATTTAGACCCACTCCTTGGATGGTTCTGATGTGCCCCAGGCTTGGGGTGTCATCTGAATCCCTCCTGGTCCTGTCTCCCACTCCTTGCTCATAGGAAGTGGGCGGGGTGGTCACTGTGTCCTCGTGTGCAGAGCGCAGCCTGGCCATGTTTCTGCCCACACCAAGCCCCTCTCATGGGAACACCCAGTGTGTTCTGCTGCCATGCTCTGTTTAATGGCCGCTTAGCATTGTGTGAATATAGACTTTATTCGGTTGTCACTATAGGCAGTTTGAGCTACTCTCTTCATTTCCATTTAACTTTGTGACTTAGGAATATTTTGCTTAATTTTTTGCATACATTTTCTTAAGATAAAAATCCTAGGCTCGGCACCTGTGGCTCAAGTGGCTAAAGTGCCAGCCACATACACCTGAGCTGGCAGATTCGAATCCAGACTGGGCCCACCAAACAACAATGATGGCTGCAACCAAAAAATAGCTGGGCACTGTTGTGGGCATCTGTAGTTCTACCTACTTGGGAGGCGGAGGCAGGAGAATTGCTTGAGCCCAGGATTTGGAGGTTGCTGTGAGCTGTGATGCCATGGCACTCCACCCAGGGTCAGCTTGAGGCTCTGTCTAAAAAAAAAAAAAAAAAAAAACCCTAGTAGAGAAATTATCTAAGCAGGAAATGACATTTTTGCAGGTCACCCTCCAGAAAGGCTGTGCACCTGCTCCCTGCAGCCTCACAGACCTGGGAATTTGCCAAGTCTTAGTTCTTTGCTAGCTTAGTGGATGAATAATTGAATTTTGCATTTCTTTATAAGCACAGAATGCTCATCAGCTAAGATGTTGCTTCAGGAGTAAGTTGCTGACAGCTCCTAATCCTTGACCAAATGGTGGAGGAGTGTAGTATTTGGGAATTTTGAGACAGCCTGGTGATCCAGTTTCTTTGTGGGGCATGCAGTCCTGGGGTTCCAGGAAGGAGGGTGGCCCCTTAGTAACCTGTATGTCTACCTCTCTACAGAACTGTCAGACCTTCAGCAGCCTCAGTTGCCTGAGCACGGGGATGGAGCACTGCGGCCCCCAGAGCCCCTTCGCCCTCCATGTCAGCAGCACACGGGCCTGGACTGCCTTGCTTTCAGCTTCTGGCCCAGGGGGCAGGACCCCTGCCGGGACCCCAGTCCCTGAGCCTCTTCCTTCCTCCTTTGACGACCACCTTGCCTGCCAGGAGGATCTGTCCTGTGAGGAGTCAGATGGTTGCACCCTGGATGAGGACTACAGCAGGAGAGGGGAACCAGCCACAGCCTGGAGGGACCGCGGGGCCACCGGGAACAGCCTCTGCTCTCTGGATGGCGAGTTGGACATTGAACAGATAGAGAACAACTGAGGGCAGTGGACCCTGGTCTGGGCTGGGGCTGCATTGTAATCGATGGGCCTTCAGTGGTGTTCAAAGGGGGCCCAACAAAAGCTTCCTGAAGGGTGCTGGGTCCCAGAGAGGAAGCTGCCCCACCTCCCAGGGAGAGGCTGTCTGGTGCATGGTGTCCTGGCTCTGTGAATGCTGGCCTGGCCATTCCCTGCAATGGGGTGTGTCAGCCTCTCACCAGCTGCCCAAGTGTGGTGGCTGCCAGGTCCACATCACTACATATCACAGCCCAAAGAGCAGCTCTTCAGTTTGGGTCTTCTCTGCCTTCTTTCTTGTGGGGTATTGGGCAGTCTCTGTCATTTCCCCAGCAGAGCTGGGCACCTTTCTGCATCCCCTGGGCAAGTTTGGCAAGAGGGCCTGGGCTTGGGGCTAGGCCAGGGGCTGTCTGGCCATGTCAGGCCCTTCTGGCCTCGCTCAGGTTCAGTGCTGGGGAGTTGCCCCCACAGCTCCTTTCACGCAGTTTTATTCCGTGCCTTCTCTCCCAGGCCTCCCTGCTTCCGGCTTGGGAAGGTTCCGGAGATGCTTCCTTCTGTAGTGACACCAGAACCATTTGGCCTTAATTCCAAGTGTAGGAGGAAGAGATTCTGGGGTGCTGGAGTGGCCCTCCAGAGGTTAAGCCCATGTCTGAACTCTTGGGGCCGAGGGAGCAACGTGGGGCTACTTGGTACAGGCTGTCCACATTAGGTAGGAATTTGGTGAAATCTGTTGGCTGGAAAGATGGACTCAGTTGGCCTTCCAAGGCATGGAAAAGAGCCTGACCCCAAGGCTCTGCCACTTTGGGTGCTGCCTTGATAAGGTTGGCAGATAGCAGCCCCTCTCCATGGCTAACTTGTCACTAAAGGATTAGTTTGGTTGATTCAGGTGAATATAGGGATGTCAAAACCTCTTCAAAATGTCTTTAGGTGATAAGAGCTGTGAACGGAGCCTGGAATGAGGGCCCTAGGAGCTGCCTGCAGCATTCCAAGCACATTCCCATTTGTTCTTGGGGGCTGCTGGCAGTAAGGTGTACCATCTGCCTCAGCTGAGGGGGGCTCAGTGCTAAATGCCACCTCTATGCCATAGGCCCCGCCGTGGGCACAAAGCTCCATTTGCACCCTCACTCTTCCTGGCTGCTCCCAGATGGTGGAGTCCACAGCATCATGGGGCGGGGGGTGGGGGGTGGTGATGTCCCTGCCCCCCCTGGGGGTTTGCTCTGGGGCAACTCTGCCCCGGCCCTCCTTGCAGATGTACCACATGAGCCCTGCTCTCTGGGAATCTGGCTTTTAGCAAACTTGGCATCTTCTGCAGACAATAGCACTGGGCTGGCTTGTGAGTGAGTGGCGTATTTTCCCATAAGGCTAAAAATAACTGGTGTGTTCTCTTGAGTTTGCTGACACGTGATAAAGGCACTTTTGTAGTCACTTTGCTTTTGCTCGTCTTCTGTGGACGAGTGAATGCCTCACTTCTGCAGGTTGAGTCCAAATGGTTCTCACCTTTTTCCTAAAAAAGACCCTGTTTGGGAAACTAAACCTTCGCTTTTTACTACATCAAAAGGGCAGTGGCTCAAGTTCTTATATGTGGGTGACATTTCTTAAAAATCAGCCATAAGATGCTTGTGGAAAATCCCCGTCCAATGGCCCAGCCAGCTCACCGGAGTCACTCTGGCTCCTTCCAGAGGCACATCCACTTGGGACCCTGGAAAACCAAACCCGAGGCTCTGGGTTGATGAAGGGATCTCTCCTGATCCTGCTTCATGGGTTTTGGGGGCTGAGTCTTCTCTGCGCAAATCCAGAGGAGGCTGGGGCAGTTGTTGGGTGAAATGTGGAGAATACACGTCAGTGTCCCATGTCCTCAGAAAGCCCTTGACCGGAGGTCCTGGCACCCGGAGTGGCCATACCAAGAGTGACCACAAGGGTAGCAGGACTCTAAATCAGACCTTACTGTAGCAGGGAGGAGGAGAGTGCTAGCCCAGGGCAGGCATGGCCCAGGTGCCTCACTCAGGGCCAAGGGGGTGGCACATGGTGGCTGGTGTATCATAGGGCTGCAGTGTGACCTGCCCTCACACCCTGCCTGCCAACTCCCCCCTATGCCTAGGGGCAGGGAAGGACAAGCATTGCCACTGGCCATGTCATAGCTTTGTCCTCCCCAGGTTCTGCCAGCCAGCAAGCCCAGCCCCAACACTTGCAGGCAGAAGTGATCCAGACCTATGGCAGGGTTTGGCCCATTCCAGCCTCCTAAGGGCCCTCTTGGCCATTTCTGCCCCTACCAGGGCTCCTACCCCAAGCCTGAGTCCACGACAGCAGCTAGGGGAGAAAACAGTGGTGTCCCCTCTGCTTAGAGGAAAAATGGCCTTCACTTGGTCTCACGTTTGTCTTTTGACTGAAGAATGCAGACCCTATTTGGAAGGTGCCACCCCCCATCACAGCCACATGCCATAGAGACCCATTTCTGTACTCCACTGGCCCCAGGACTTTTGGTCTTGGAGCTCTGGCTGTCCTTACCGGTGGCCCTAGCTGATGGCAGTTGCAGGAGCCTCACTGTTGTGACCCTGCCCATGCATCCTGCCTCTCAAGGGAGACTGAGGAAGGGGCCCTGAAGGACGAGAGCAGCCTATGGCCAGGAAAGTGCAGCAGGAGGAGGGGCTCACCATCACACAGCATCCACACTCACTCCAAAGCCACTCAACCATCGGGACCTGTTGTCTGCCTGGGGGGAGGGGGGCAGGGGTCGGGCTGCAGCCTCACCGTTTACATTAACTGCAAACCCTCTTGCCTTACGCTCGGTGGAGGCCCAAGCTGGCCCAAGGCCCCCAGGCAGACCCCATGTAGGCCCACAGGGAGCTCATTTTGACCAGATGTACCGATTTTCACTCTCAGAAAGCCTTACTTTTCAACAGAATTTTGTAGCAGGAAAGTTTTATGAATTTGTACACTGAAAGAAAGTTTAAATAAAAGTCCACAATAAAAGGAAACCCCCAATTTCCCAATGGGTCTCCTGGGTGAGGGGTGTGCAGTCAGCCAAGCTCTACTGTGCCATCTGACATGTTTCCCCACCAAGCAACATGGTGCTGGGTCCTGTGCCACGGGCTCAGCCTTAGCACAGGCACAGGCTGCACCCCCATTTCCATGAGGGGGTTGTAGTCACGTGTGCTCTGTGGTCACAGGGGCGGTCACCTGGACAATGACCACTGTAGACACCAGCCACCTGGGACCAGGCACAGCTGGTGCAGTCCAGGCACTCTGGCTGCATACAGGCAATGATGCCACACCTTGCCACGTCCACACTGTTGATCAAACCCCTCCCGCTGGCGCCAGTTTGAGAAAACCATGTCTCTCTAAAGAGAAAAGAAAAAAAAATTTTTTTTAAAAATTGCAGCCCAAAGGGGAGATCTGTAGCCTAGGTAGGATAGTCTGACCTTCTAGCATAGTGTCTTTGGCAAATGATTTGTGTTTTCAGTGCGTGGGGAGATGTCCTGGAGACTCAGGTGACACACGGCACATAGACTATTCTAGGGTTGTAGCGAGCTTCCCCAAACCAGACGTTGGTGTTGCAGAGCTTCAGAAAGTGTGGCGACCAGAGGTGTAGTGTTGGGCCAGGCCTGGCCCAGGGTCAAAGCAGTCTGCATGCCGAGAGCACTGGGCCGGTGTCCTAATCCCCGCCCCCCACCGCAGCCTGCCCTCCCTGCACAGGCCATGACTTGCACTAGAGCCGCTCTAGTCTCTCAGGAATCTGCTTGTTACTTTTACTGTGTAAATAAAGCTTCCTGGTTCAATATCCAGCTGCCTGGAGTTGGCTGTGTGGTTTCTGTTGGGTGCGGTGAACCAGCAGGTTTCCCATCCGCCCATGGGGGCACCAGCTCTGGGCAGGAAGGGGCACAGACTACACCCCTCTATTCTCTCCAGGTCAAGATCCATAAAATGGGGATAGCAGACATCTCACAGAGCCGTGGGCAGGCTCAGATGCAGGAGATGGTGTGTGTGTGGACTTAGGGGTGGAGGAGCCCAGCCCCTTGCTCCAGCCAGGAGCCAAGGCCCCCAGGACAGCAGAAGGATCCCTCTGCAGTGGGGAGGAGTCTGCCTTCCCTGGCACAACCTGCCCTTGTGAGCATATCACTTTCACTCATCAGTGCTGAGACACAAAGGCACGGGGAGAGGCCCAGGTGGCCACCTGCCACTTATCCCCCAGAGTAGCTCAGGAGGTGGTTCAGAGAGTGCCACTGGCTCAGGGCCTCTGCCTTTGGCGGGCAGCGCAGCTCAGACCTCTGCAGCTAGGGCTGTGGGGATATCAGAGCACGCAGCTTAGCCTGGTATGGGATCGCAGATCCTGTGTCCGGCCCTCAGGTTAACCAAGCTCAGGAGATGCGGGAGTGGGGGTGTGTTGCAGCCTTGAGAAAAGGCATGAAGAGTTTTGTTTAATTTCTGTAACCCAACGTTTCCTCAGAGAATATGACCACAGAATTTTTGCCTACTGTGTCTGTTGGGTCCTAGGATCCCACTCTGGGAATGGGCTCTGCAGCATGCCTGGTTTTCTTTTTAGCAGCAGATCTTCTCCCAAACAGAACCGACTGTGAACAGCTAACTCACGAAACAGGTGAAGTAGGCTGTAGGGGGCAAGATGGTCACCCTTCTCCCAGCACCCAAGGCTCAGGGCTGACCCAGGGCTGGGCCAGTTGACTTTCTCATTGGACCCCACCCCCCTATCCAGGGGAAGCTTCTGCCAAGCATACTGCCTCCTATGGGTCCCCTACCTGGGAGTGGAGCAGGGTGACCCTGGATGAACCTCTGGTGGGGATAGAGGTAAGGGCTGTTAGGGACCAGATGAGAGCCCTGGCTGGGCTCCAGCCTTGCGCTGGCCTGCTACAGCTCAGCCATGTCCAGCTACGGCCCCCAGCGCACTGCCCTGGCACCTTGGCCCTGTGGCTGCATCTTACTGAACCTCAGGGTTTGCTGAAACTGGGTCTCCACCTTCAGCCACAGGCTCTCTAGACAGCTTTCACCCGCACTGTGCCCAAGCCAGCCAGCTCCCAGGTGCACAAGGGGCTCTGGCTGTGGACACTGGGCACATGCCTTCTCTGAGCAGCTCCTTATCTGTAAATGGGCTGTAACCTTCATGAGCTTCCACGAGAGAACTGGTGGAGACCCAGTGCCACACTAGACCACCTGCCGTCTGTGGAGTGTGCACAGGAAGAGGGCTGAAAGAGAGAAGGCCAAAGGATGGGCATGCCCTGCACAGTGACCGTGGTCAGACTCTGAACGACTTCTGGTTTCTTTTTATTGAATTTTCGGTTAAATTTCCCACAATATGTATTTCCCTGATACTCTAAAAAAGAGCCAGAGCTTTAAAAAGAGAGTGCAAAGTGCACAGCGTATTTGTCACCTGAGAGGGAAGGCTGGAGTTACTGATGATCATTCTGGGACGGGAGGTGATCCCCAAGTGTGCCACACACAGAACACGTCCCACCTGCCCCCGCCCACCAGCTTTCCTGAGAGGCAGTAATCACCCAGTGGGAAGGGCCAAGGACAGCAAGGCCTTTTTGATCCACAGAGGGGAGAGAACTGAAGTCACCTGGGCCCAGAGGTGCTCACTCTGCCTCCTGCAGCCTGCGTCCCAGCCTTGTCCCCCTGGGGGAGGGTGTGGATGCCCACATGCCTGCTGTCTTGTGGGAGTTTGGGTGGGGGGCACATTGTACCCTTGCCCTGGGTGGGCATGGTCTCTTTGCCAGTCTGAGTCCTCTTGGGCCTCTTCTGCAGGCCCTGGAGTTGCCGAGCAAGCAAGAGGGGAGCCTGGGAGTGAGGAACTGTCTTTTCTGCCGAGTGGCTGAGATGGGGAGGATGAGGACCTTATATGACAGTGTGTGGGACCCCAGACCCAGCCAGGCCTGGGCTTGAAAGCCATGTAAGACAATTTTTTTTTTTTTTGAGACAGAGCCTCAAGCTGTCCCCCTGGGTAGAGTGCTATGGCAGCACAGCTCACAGCAACCTCCAACTCCTGGGCTCAAGCGAGTCTCCTGCCTCTGCCTCCCAAGTAGCTGGGACCACAGGCGCCCGCCACAATGCCCGGCTATTTTTTGGTTGTAGCCATCATTGTTGTTTGGCGAGCCGGGCTGGATTCGAACCCACCACCTTAGGTGTATGTGGCTGGCACCTTAGCCGATTGAGCCACAGGCACCGAGCCAAGACAATTCTGTTGTCGGACTAGCCGACTTGGAATTGAGCTTTCATGAGGAGACACATTCAGCCCAGGCCTAGGGACAGTGTGGGCCTCAGAGTTGGGCTATTTATGGGTGGATGAGGCCCCAAAGGGGTGCACTGTCCTGCCTGCTCACCTCTCAGTCCCTCCCACCCCTGCTTCTGACAGCCACGGAGCTGACACCCCAGAGCCTGGAACCCTGCTGGGAAGTGTGGCTGGGCCCCAGGCCACTGACTTGATCCAGATCTCCAAGGCAAAGCCTCCTAGGAGCCCACCAGGCTGGTCACCTGGGTTTTGACGGTCTGTTTCATAGTGACAGTTTCATGGTACATGTGTTGAACACAGTCCTGTCCTTAGCCCACCACCAGCCCTTAAATCCAGCCTCACTTGTGGTCTCTGACTCAAGGACTCAAGCCCATCTGTCTGGGGATGTAGAAGGAGGGTCCACAGCAGGCCAGGGCCGGGTCCCCTCTCCATACCCGCTGCAAAGGCTGGCAATTGTCAGCAAGCTGGAAGGACCTGTGGTGAGGGAGGTCACGCCTCACTTCTGGGCAGCAACACTGCCCCAGGTGAGCAGCAGGTAGAGTCACTGCCCCAGCTAGGGGACAAGGCACGCCAGCAGGGCTTGGGAAATACCATTAAGGAAATCATCTTATTTTATAGACAAGGTCACTAAGGTTCAGGGTCACAAGACTCCATGGGTGGGTTTGGGCCTCAACCTTAAGAATATTCCATCTCTAGAGAGCGGATGCCAGCACAGACACCCCCACAGAAGGTTTTTCAGCAAGGATGGGGTGGTATTGTTGGAGGGACTCCAACAGGACAGACAGCATGTGGGGTCAGAACTTCACTGGGGCACAGATCTGCCTTATTCCGTGGGCCCTTGGGTGAGTCACTTCATCCCTCTGCACCTCAGGTTCTTTATCTGTAAAGTGGGAAGGATGACAACGCTGAGCCCCCTGCAGCTCAGAGGGTGGGACAGTTCTTCACTCGGACCTGTGGTCTGTCCCCTAGGAGCTGTCCTCTGCACCCCACTCTAGGCTGCAACTTGAAACAGTAGACTCAGCTTGTCCAGGAGACAGAGCCAGTCTCCTTCCCCAGGGAGACATCTGGCTGCAAGCAGGGGAGCCCATTAAAAACAAAGCAAAAGGAAAACCAAAGACTCGCCAAACCAAGCCAGCATGCCAGAGTTGCCCCCCTCCCCAGGCCACCTTGGAACTGCAGCCCACTGCCTGACATTGACCCTGGTTGATCTCCTGACAGCCATCATCAGGGACCTATCTACCCAGGAGAAAGTGATAATCAGCCCAGATGCCAGTGACACTAGTCCATTTGGCAGCCTCTCATTCTGGTGATAAGACTTAGCCACCATTTCCTCCTGATCCTGATTTAATGGTGGCCAGTCTGGTTAGACACTGTACACCCCCAATGGCTCTCGGCTGCTATACCGGTGGCTCGGGCTGCAGGGGCCAGCCCTTCATCATCATCCTGTCTTAACCTAATGGAAATCCTATTACGAGGACCCAAGACTTCTTTTTCTTTTTCTTTTTTTTTTTTTTTTTTTTGAGACAGAGTCTCACTTTGTTGCCCTTGGTAAGAGTCCTATGGCATCCTAGCTCACAGCAACCTTAAACTCTTGGGCTCAAGTGATTCTCTTGTCTCAGCCTCCCGAGTAGCTGGGACTACAGGTGCCCGCCACAACACTTGGCTATTTTTAGAGATGAGGTCTTGCTCTTGCTCAGGCTGGTCTCGAACCTGTGAGCTCAGGCAATCCACCTGTCTCGGCCTCCGTGACTTCTTTTATGAAAAGTTGAAATAGATCTCCCAAGATCTATTAGTTCAGTGGTTCTCAACCTTCCCAGTGCCGTGACCCTTTAATATAATTCCTCATATTGTGGTGACCCCCAACCACAGAATTATCTTCATTGCTACTTCATAACTGTAATTTTACTACTGCTATGAATCTTAATGTAAATATCTGATATGCAGGATGTACTTAGGCGACCCCTGTGAAAGGGTCATTCAGCCCTCAAAGGGGTTGTGACCCACAGGTTGAGAACCACTGTATTAGTGGCTTCTGAATTGATTTGGGGAGGAACAAAGCAATTGAGTCAGCGGTTCAACTGGTTGATTTTGGAACCTAAAATGGGTTATGAGTGAATCGAGTCCCAGAGAGCTGGCAGGGAGCATCACTGCCCCCTGGGTCTGGAAGCTGATGCCCACCACTGCCAAGCCTCAGGCTGCTCTGTTAGGGAAGGTAGTGCCAGCCTTTGCTCTGTCTGCCTTGTCACAAGGGGCGAGGGCAGCTCACTGTTTCCTCTGAGCTCTGTCTCCCCATCTGTTAAACTACGGGGTCAGAGCAAATGAGGTGTCCCACAGTCCTTGTACTACTGATGTTGGGTGGCGCAAGCATATGGCAAAGCAGGGACAGTACCCAGGATTCTTGCTCATGGCCTCCACCACGTGGTTCTTCCCAGCAGTCAAAGCCCGAGTCAAAGGCTGCTGTTCAAGGCAGTTTATTGAATCGTTAATCTGCTCCTATATGTGCTGGGCCCCATGCCTTTCGAGCTCCAGGAAGTGCCCTATGTACCTGCCAGCCTGAATGCAGGGGGTTAACCCTGCTCTGTGGGGCCATAGTCTTCACTGTGCCTTGGGAGCTATCCCCTGTCTTTGTGGGGGGTTGGGGTGGGTCGGGGGCCTGGGCAGTGCCAAGGAGGCTGGCTTGGCTCTGGGCTGCAGCCTGTCTGTGCATGAGTGGCCCTGGGTTTTCTCCAGGCTCCTCACTGAAGGAGAGGCAGTGGGCATGAGGCCTCTGAATCCACTTAGGTGGAAGTGACTGCACTCCAGGATCAGTGCAAATGGGGAGTGAATTCAGGGATCCAGGACATTCTCAGAGGCACCTTCCAGCCCATGCCCAGAGGGTGTCCACCCACCAGAGGCTGACAGGTCTGTCCTACGGTCTGGACCTCATTACAGGGAGCTGTGGTCAGGGTCCAGGCAGGGGAGCAGGGAAGGAGATAAGCCTCCCTGGGAGGCCTGGGGCCAGCAGAGGGAGGCAGAAGGAGCCAGCTGCTCAGATGAGGGCAAAGCAGCCCAGAAGGGCCCTCACCTGCCTGTGTGGGGCAGGGCAGAAGGTAGAGGGCAGGGCTGTTGGGGCCCTGGAACAGTGGAGGACAGGCAGGGTAGGAGGAGGCTGGGCCCTCCCTAGAGGCCCATCACTTGTCCGTGTGCTGCAGCAGCAGGGCCACGGCCTCTGCGAGGTTGTCCACGTACCCGTCAGCCTTCACTTCCGGATGGTGCTCGTCCGTGGGCCTGGACAATATGGCCAAATATTAGTTGGTGACCCCTCTATAGCCATACCCTGCGGGCTGCAGGGAAGCTGCCTCATAGCATGTAGTGCAGACCTGGCCTACCTTAAGGAAGCCTTCGGACCCTCTGTGGCCACCAGCACGCCCCCTCCTCCCCACCCCCCTCAGTTGCATGCTCCTCCCTCCTGATTGTCCCTTCTGCCTGGACACCTCCCCAGATCTGGTTCAGTCCATGACTCCAGCAGAAAAATCTCGAACCTGTGAGGGCAGGACCAGGAGTGCACTTTGCTCAGAGTCCCCTGAGAACCCCTAACAGCCCTGGCCCTGGGAGAGCCTTGTGTGCATGTGCTAAGGGCACAGCCAGGATGGACCCCCAGAGCTCCCACCTCCCCAGATGCTGAGTCCTGGGGCATCCACAAGAGCACATGCCATCTGCTCTGTGCTCTGTTGAGTCGGTCCTGCCTGACAGAGGTGGGCCTGGCTCCTGGGAAAGCCACTCTCTGCTGTAATTCTGGGGTAGATGTCACCCTGAAGCCTTCCTCCATTCACCAAACATCTCCTGAGGTCTGGCTGGGTGCTGTGGAGCCAATGGGGCCCTGCCTGGGGACTGTGGACAAGGGAGGGACATAGGAAGGGGTCAGTGTAGGCTTGTGGGGACATCCCAGAGGCCAGGTATTTGAGGAAGTGGGACCACAGCCACTTCAATGGCCATGGGGCTGTGAGCCAGAGCCAGGTCCTGTCCATTGCAGGATCCCCTACAACCTTGTATCCAGCTGGAGCTTGACAGGAAGTAGAGTCTGCCCTCTGCAGACCTACCATTACTGAAGGACCTGCTGCTCAGATCATCCTAGGGCCTAAACCAAGCTCCTGAGAAAGCAGGGAGGCCCCACCATCCCATCAGCCAGTGCCACCTCGGAAGCTCCTACCCTGGTCGGGAAGGAAGTGGTTGAAGTTGGTTCTGACAACATCTAAAGCCAAGATGTCCCTTTCAAAGAGTTTGGTTTCTGCATTTGACTTTACCCTAGAATGACTGTCATGGGCAACCCTTTTTCTTTTAAACGGTTTTCAGCTAAGTGGTCTGAAGGCCACCTCCTGGCAAGGAGAAGCCTCCTCAAAGGCTGCTGAGTCCCCAAACCTGGGCGGGGAGGGCAGTGAGGGCTCTCCTGTGCTGGGAGGGTGCACCACATCCCTTCAGGATACCTTGTAAGGGACTGTGCACTCCTAGGAAAGCCACTCTCTGGCTGAGATTCTGGAGGCAGAAGGCACCCCAAAGCCTCCATTCATCAAACATCTCCCAAGGTCTGGGTGGGTGCACACCCCTGGCACAGCAATCACAGGTCTCTCATCCATCTCTTCTTACATCCTGGAGTTCAGGAGCTGGAAAAAGTGGGCTCTAGCAAAGAGGTCCGGATAGTGGTTACTTCCTGGGATGTGATTGGGGTGCTGGGGAATCTTAGTATCCAGCTCTTGACCTGGCTGGGGCTAATGGGTAGATGCATGTGAAAATGCATCATATCCTTTCCACTGGAGACGCCATCTCCCAGTAATTCACCGAAATGACAAACACAAAGGGAAAGAGGAGAGGCCCCCGATACACGTTCTCTAGGCCTTTTAGAAAACATGGAGTTGTTCCTTTGGCCACATATATGCGAATCTACAAGAAAGATGATATTGTAGACATCAAGGGAATGGGTACTGTTGAAAAAGGCAGGTAACAAATGTCACCACGGCAAAACTGGAAGAGTCTACAATGTCACCCAGCATGCTGTTGGCATTGCTGTAAACAAACAAGTTAAGGGCAAGATCTTGCCAAGAGGATTAATGTTCGTATTGAGCATATTGAGCCGAGATAGCTTCCTGGAACATGTGAAGGAAAATGGTCAGAAAAAGAAAGAAGCCAAAGAGAAAGGTACCTGGGTTCAACTGAAGCGCCAGCCTGCTCCACCCAGAGAAGGCCACTGTGTGAGAACCAACGGAAAGGAGCCTGAGCTCCTGGAACCCATTCCCTATGAATTCATGGTATAATAACCATATAACAGTACACAGGAGTACCAGTGGACCCATGCTTTTAGGTGCAAGAACCTATTTATTTTTCATGAGCTCATGGCATAATAGGCGTACAGCATAGCACACAGGATAACCAATAGACCCCATGTAACAGTGATGATACAAGGTGCTGGAAACTATTTCCCATGAATTCAGAAGTCAATCAATGCTTTGTCACATTCAATGACAAGGTGCCTCCCTGAGCTATTGGAGCCTCTTCCCTATGAATTCGTGGGATGGTAGTTAAAAATAATAGCCTACTGCTACTGTAAAAATGTTTCTTGTTCATTCACTACAAGTGTGATTTTTTTTTTTTGCTGCAAAGAATTATTAAGTTGAATTTTAATGTATCCTTAAAAAAAAAAAGGAAAGAAAACTGGTAGAGCAATGCCTGGCACATTTTAAGTGCTCCATAAATGTTAGCTTTTTGTTTTATTATTTATTATTTTATTATTAGAATAGCCTGCTCTCATTGAACACTAGTTTCCTTTCACCCCATTTATGTCTGAAGCTTTCTCATACTTCTCTATTTTTAATTAGCTCTCAGGTTTGAATTAAAATCCAGACACTGGTGTGGTAAGAACTTCACAAGTTCTGGGTACTGTGTCCCTTATTTATGCTGAGATACTATGTCTCCTTGGCTCAGTGGGGCCTGACAAAGGCTTTTCCCCACCAGAATTAAGTCTAGTTATTCTTACAGGCCTGATTTTTACTTCTTAAGAATCCCCAGAGGCTGGCCTCGAGGAAGTTGAATCTAATATATATACACACACACACATATATATTCGATTAATATAATTTATATATATACACACACAAAAACATACATGCAGGGTGTCCATAAAGTTCACGTTTAATTTAAAATAAACAACTATTTTATATTATAAATACATATATATATTATAACTGACTTTTTCTAAATATGAGGAGAGTAGCTGTTACAAAGAAGTTTGGGAAAAACATCCTCAACTGACATACACAACAGAAAAAAAGTAGTTATTTTTGTTAGTTATTGAAGCCTTGGATAGAAGCAGTCTTTGACCTCCAAGATTTTATAGGTCATGCTTCCACATTCGAAGTCTCATGAATAATTGAAGTACAAAGATAGTTCTGTTAGAAAACTCACTTGATTTATTCATCTCTTAGTTGTCTCACTTCTGGGTTATTCATTTAGAACTGCTCTTAGGCAAAACTGACAGCTTCAATTATCCAAACTCCATACCTGCATATTGATGTCTGTAAGTCTGAGTAATTTAAGAGGTGGCTCTATGGTTTAAACCAGAGTATATTGTCATCATGTAAGAATCTCAAAATATTTTGATATCCTACCTCAAACTCCCCCTGTACAATGGCTAAGTCATCCCTAGACAGTTCCAGGATACCTGCTATTCAGCGTCCAAGAGCCAGTGAGTAAATCTTGTATAACCAACAATGCAAAGTCAAGATAGACCACTCATGAGATCTTCTGTGAGCATTGTTGGACGTGACTTCTAAGGACAGATACCAGGCACATACACTTTGGAAAAAATAAACCTAGTACTATATTCAAAAGGAAATCTATCTAAACAATGCCCCCACCTAACAACTCTTTTTTTTTTCATGATGTATTACAATAGTTATCTAAGGAACTTTATAGAATTTGATGAGGTTTCCATCAATTTATGTTTTTCAGTGTTGAATGTAGATGAAGTATTTTGGACCCATAGAAATGCTCTTTAAATATTAAACCAAATCCAACATATCAGGGCAGTTTTTTCTGTTGTGTTAAAAATCAACAACTCCTCAAGTGATTAAAGTCAGAATTTATGACATCCGGGAAAACCATGGAAACACAGAAGAATCTGTTCCGTGCTTCCTTATGCTTATACACAATGTTCAAAATGAATAGTTTTATCCTTTTAGTTATATTAAGAATAAAGCTAATATCTTTAAAATGTAGAAATGTATTTATATGCAAATTTCTTGACCACCTTCTAATAATGTTGGTGTAGTAGGTTTGCTTTCCACAACAGTTCTAATAATAATCTCTTTTTTATTTTATCAAAAACACGTTTGGTTGCACGTTCTTCCTCCTCCAAAAAGGCAAACAATTTGTATGTCATGAAATCTCACTTGATATAGAAAACTAAAATTCTATTAAAAAGCAAACTGGAAAAGATAGCAAAATATATTTTCTGGGACTACACTTCATTTCTGAAAGGAACATGATTTTATAAAAAACTCCATAATCAACTTTGATAAAAATAAAACATCAGAAATTAATTTACCTGATGACTCAATCTGGAAATTAAATAAGCTTTTCTCTTTTCATTAGGAAGCTGCATAACGCAACATGTTTGGAAATACTAACAACTGCTAGGCATCCAGAGAATGAGAAGACAAGCCACAGATTGGAAGAAAAATACCTGTAAAAGACACAACCGATAAAGAATTGTTATCCAGAATATATAAGAGCATTCAGAACTCAACAATAAGAAAACAAAACAATCTGAGTAGAAAATATACAAAAGACCTCATGGATACCTCACTCCAAAGAAGATATACAAACAGCAAGTAACCATGTGAAAAGATATCCAACATTGGCTTCGTGCCCGTAGCACAGTGGTTATGGCGCCAGCCACATACACAGAGGTTGGTGGGTTCAAACCTGGCCTGGGCCAGCTGAACAACAATGACAACTGCAACAAAAACATAGCCAGGCATTGTGTCAGGCGCCTGTAGTCCCAGCTACTTAGGAGGCTGAGGCAAGAGAATCACTTAAACCCATGAATTTGAGGTTGCTGTGAGTCGTGACGCTACAGCACTCTACGGAAGGTGATGTAATGAGACTCTGTCTCAAAAAAAAAAGATGTTCGACATCCCTTGTGATTGGACAATCCCAAATTTAAACAACAATACGGCATCACTACACACCTACGGGAATGGCTTCAGCCATTGTTAACAAGCGTGTGACTCTGGTGGGGGTTGTCGATAGTGGGGGAGTTTCCGTGTGGGGGGACAGGGATAGAGTATGAGGGGACTCTCTGTATTTCCTTCTTAGTGTTGCTAAACAAAGTGAACCTAAAAAGTTTATTAATTAAGAAAACAAAACTATTAAGATCATCTCATTTTAAAACCCTTCCTTATGCATAACTATTATGTGCCCACAATAATTAAAAATAAAAAACCTCTCTCTTGTTGAGAAATAAAAAAGAATTTGTGAAGCAAAAAGCAGTGTATAAACATGTCACAAGTGAAGAGCAACATTTTCTTTGGTGAGTTTAAGCTGTTATTATCCACCCACTTAGGAGATCTAATTAATATTAATTATTCTACTATTTTGAAAGAGATTTATAAGCAACAAACTATGCTTTAAATCTGAAATTTGTTTCCTTTTTCTTCTTTCTTGCCGCCTTTCTCTTGGTTTTCTCTCCTCCTTACAATAAAGCTAAACTTTTAATCCTTTAAAAATGAGCCTATGCATTTTCTGTTAAGAAATAAGCCCATCCAAAATCTCAAGAGAGCAATCCACTTGTTTAAGATTTCTTAACCAGAAGTACTTGTGAATATTCATACTTTTCGGATGGGTCATGTTTTGCTGTTTTTGTATTTCTAAAATAAAATGACATATTGAGGATGGTTGCAAATAGCTCATCTAATGAGCAAGGAGATTCTCTCCTGAGTACCATGAGGCTAAGCGGGGAAGTGACCGACGATCTTACCTTAGTATTATTCACTCTGAAAAGGACAGGGCGTTTTTGCATAGATACGCACACGTGTTTGTTGAGCCTAATTTGTCTTATACTAAAGGATGTGATTATATGTTTTAGACTTTCCACAGTTGTTTTCCAAACTGCAAGTTTTGACTCACCAGTGGGTCAGAAAATCAAGTGAATGGATTAGGAGCAGTATTTTTTATAAAGAAGAAATAGAATAGAAACCATCAGAGTATATAGTACTCAGGAAAAATTAACGCTGTTACATGAAACGAGTTTCAGTCTTAGTTGCTAGGTTAACATAGATTTAGGTCACAAGCAAAATTAACTTGAGAATCACTACATTCGACCACACATTTTTTTTTTCTTTTAGCCCTTAAGATTAAAAAGTAGAAACACTACCACATACCTTAAATTTACACAATGCTCTTCCTTCTTAAGCACTCTGGGTGCTTCATGAATGATATGATCTCATTTGTAACAGCAATGATCTTGGGAACTAGAAAGACATCAGCTGCCACAGCTGGGAGCCGGCCGCCCAGGCGTGACTCATCAGGGCTGCGGGGAGCTGGCCCGAAGCCTTTGAAAGTGGATGTGTGTGAGAGCTGAGGTGAAGAAGGGGCTAATCGCCTGACTGCCTCCTTGATTGAATTCAGCCCTCTCCACCACCTGTCCAAAGGATGTGGTCCGTGTTTTAAATAAATTGGAACATCTGGTACAAAGAAGAAATACCTAACCTTTTGGAAGATACTGAGAAGGCTGGCAGATCAAGGCTGCGGAAGAGCTAGTAAATTTGGATTCTGCTCCCGTAGTTCTTAAAATGGGCTTTCCCCACGAAACTCCTGAGAAGGATCACTAATGCTTAAGTGGGTGTTATCTTTATGAGAAGCTAATTTAGCAAGTGAGGAGAAAGACAGCTGTGTGGAGTGCCACACGCTCTGGATTGGAGTGTCCCCCTGGGCTTCCGGCTGCTCTGTAAATCCAGGACGATGTCACAAGCAGAGGAGAAGCGCCCACTCCTAAGGATGACCGTTTCTCAGCTGCTGTAATAATTCACCGCCTACCAGTGGCTTATTCTGTGAATATTAGGGTTCACTCCCTGGTGGACGGTTTGCTCCTTAAAGGTTCATGGCTTGTATCTCATTCGTTGCATCCCTATTTGACAAACTCTGGCATGTTTTTAAATAGGTGGTTGGTGGCTCGTGCCGAAAGAGTACCTCGGATGGATAAACAACTAGGAATCCATGTTCGGTGTTGAACAGAACAGAGAGGTAGAGTGAAGTAACAACACCAGCCGCTCATATTTGGTGAGCTCTTGTTGCATTCCAGGGATCTGGCATGTGTTATCTTCCAACTCTTAAAGTGGGTACTGTGACTATCTCCACTTTAGAGAGATTAAAATTGAGGCTCAGAAGCGTGAAGTAATTCTGCTGAAGTCACATAGCAGTGCAGTGGCCAACGTGGGAATCCAGGTGTATCTTGCTTCAAGGCTGAATGCTTATTGTTGTCTTTGTGTGAAGCCCAGGCTGATGGCAGCGTGCTGTGTGCTGAGGCAGGTGGCAGCAGGTCACTCACAGGAACCCTCCAGTTATCAACACGTGACTTGGGGTGATTACTTCCTCCTTTAGGACTGTGGTTTCTCCTATTAAATGGAGATAATGCTACCTGTATCATGGATTTGTGGGAATTTACTAGAGTAAGGACATATATAGGAAGCATCCATCTGTGCCTGGCACACTGGCAAACCCACAGGGTAGTCGCTGCTGACAGCAAATCTTGTCAACAGGAAGTATGGCAGGCAGTAGTCACAGACTGGACACAGCCGCTTGCTGGGTGTAGTTGTGGATTGAGCCCTATTTAGCTCAGCTGCTGGTATCAACAGACCCTGGCGGGTCGGCTGTGAACCTTGACAAGTCATTTGCTTTGCTGCTACGGCACCTCCAAGCCAAGAGGGTGCTTTCGCTACACATCCAAATTTGATGACTGTATCCACAGGAGGAACCCAGGGTGCAGCCTGCAGGCAGGAGCCAGCCCAGGGGAGAGTCTGTAACCCATCAGTGGCTTCCTGTCACTGCTGCTGCTTTCCTGCTGTTAATTTTTTTTGTCTCCTTCCTTACACCTTCACAAAACACAAGAATCAAAGACTTAGCTTGGTGCCCAATAAAAGCCCCACTGTCTTCCCCTCTGAGTGCATAGCAAGACTCGCCATCATGTTTATAACTGTCCAGCCACATGGGGTTTCTTTGTTCTTTGAACACTCCAAGTTCCCTCTCAGTTAGGTCCGCTCTTCCTTTTATAAAAAGGCTTGTCTCTTGGCTTCTTTCATTCGATAGATCTCACCAGAGATGTCTCCTTGAAAACCTCATCTATGGTGCGAACAGCCCACACCTGTTACCGTCTAACATTACACTCTGTTTTACTTTCTTGCCTTACCTTTATCTCTGCCTGAAATTAATTTGTAGTGTAAAATTCATGAGGTCAGGGATCCATGTCAGTTTTGCTGACAGTCTCAAATGCCTGGAGCAGTGTTTAGCAATTGACATTTGTTGAGAAAATAGCTGGACGAATGAATGCCCTGGTTTGCCCAGACACTACTTACTTCCCTTCTTCCTTTGGAATGTAAACTCTTAGTAGCAGAACCTCATCTGTCCAGTTTGCTGTTGTCCCTCAGGGCCTAAAGCAGTGTCTAGCACAAGGTAGGCATACAATAAATATTTTTTTTTTTATTGAATGGTAACTATGTACATTAATGCACTTCTGGGGTACAGTGTGGGGTTTTCACATGCAATCCGAAATACTTCCATCAAACTGATCAACACAGCCTTCATGTCATTTTCTTGGTTATTGTTTTAAAACGTTCTCATTCTACTCTTAGAGAGTTTCACTTGTACCCCTGTAACAATAAATATTTTTAATGGCCCATTACACCTGAACTCCAAAGCCTGGCAGGCTACGGCTCATGTGATCATGGTCCAGAGTGGAAGTACAAATGGAAACCCACATGTATGTCTATTTATAAACCAAGTTAAAAAGTTAATTATGTTCTATATCTTGAACAAAAATCTTTTGTAATAATCTAGAAAAATTGATTTTTTGGGGGGGTGGGGAGACAGAGTCTCAGTCACCCTGGGTAAAGTGCTGTGGTGTCAATATAGCTCACAATAGCCTCAAACTCCAGGGTTTAAGAGATCCTCATGTCTCAGCCTCCTGAGTAGCTGGGACTGCAGGTGCCCGTCACTATGCCTGGCTAGTTTTTCTCCTTTCAGTAGAGACAGGGCCTGGCTGTTGCTCAGGCTGGTCTTGAACTCCTAAGCTCAAGCAATTTACCCACCTGGGCCCAGAGTGCTAGGATTACAAGTGTGAGCCACCATGCGCAGCCTAGACAAACTGAATTCTGGATTTTAGAACCCCTCAGTTCCAGAGGTATGTGCTGGAAGGTGGTGGCCTGGGCAGAATTGGTCTGCTTTGTCATCCCTACTTATGCCCCATACCCTCTACTCCACGTCACACCTTGAGGAGCCTGAAGGAGCTTATTTGGATACTTTAGTCTGTTTATTTGAGCTCTGTCTATATCTCCCATTGCCCCTTGGATATATTTGTCCTGAGCATGGTTCCTGGAAAGGAGCCCTCACAGTGTGGGAACTGGATATAAGCGTGCGTTTGAGCAGCAAACTTGTGGTTCCTGGGCACCTGGAGGATGGTCTGCAGGTGATGGTTCTTGGGTCTGGGCAGGCGAAATGCCTTCACTCCATGATGCTCAGCCAAAGAGAGGGGCACAATGTGATGATGGACTCAGCAAGGCCATCAGAAATTCATGGCCTTGATTACTGGGAAGCAATGTATGTCGGGATGGGGATTCACTGTTCTGAATTTAAGCAGATACAGAGAATGGAAAGGGAGGGAGAAAACGAATCATGGGAGGTTATCTGCATGGATTTGTGTCTCAAGAGGCTGCTGTGCCCATCTCCTCCTGTGTTTGAGATCCCCGTCTACTGCTAGAAGACAAATTGGGGTGGGGGGAGCATCAGCACTGACCGTAGACAGAGGGGGAGATGGCAGGTGTGAGCAGGGCCAGTTCTAGAGCACAATTTCATGAATGTCACCCAAGTCATGCCACGTAAGTGACTCATACTGGCGAATCAGCTTAGTTTATATCCCAGTAAAAGGAAATTGATGTTAAAAAGAGTTCTCTGAAGGACATTCAGTGCACACATGAGGGGAGAAAACACAAGTAAAGAATGAGCTATGTTACTGAATGTAAAACTGAAAACCAATATATATAATGCACATTTGGAGGCCTATGGTAATTATGAGTTCATTCAGAAGACTTCATGCAAAGGCAAATTCAATTGACTAGTTTGTTTTTTGGAGCACTTTTTAAGTGCAGTCACATGCTGGGCCCTGAAGGCCCAAAGATGAACAACTTGGGAGTCCAGACCATAACGAATATGCAGATTTTGAGATGATCTAAGATTTGATGTGTGCTCTTTAAGACTCATGATTGCATCCTTTGTCATTCATTAAGTATTTCGTAAATAAAACCTTAAAAACATTTTACTTTACCTTCTAAAAGCTTTTAGGCATAAAATAATAGGTGAGAGGTTTAGCTAAAAGAAATAATTTCATTTTTTAGATCAAAATTCTACCAGTGCAAATATTGAGTCTCTTTCATTTTTATTAATTTGACTTAAAGGGTCTTAAAAAATGCATTAAAGTTCCACAACGTCTCAGTCTAATTGTAATTTATGTTTCTTTCCTCCTTTAACCTTTATCTCTGAGGCTTCCTTCTCACCCTTTATTTTCATTTTACTGTATGGCAGTGTTATAAGCCATCACCTTTCTCAGTAACAGGGTCTGTGATAGTCAATAATTATGTGATTTTTAAAAATGATAAGTTCTTCTAATTGCTTTCGCTAATAAAATGGCAGAGAACTGATAAGTCTGAATAATGCTACTTAATTGCTTTTGCTAAAGATAGAGTTGGCTGACATTAGTTATAGTCTTTTAACTTTGAAGAAGCAATACATGTATTAGAGAAAATGACTACACATCCTTGGGGAAAAATGGTGCTCGGAGTCTCTTCCTTTTGTAGGGAAAAAATATAAAAGAATCTTAGACACAACTCAGTTGTACGATTCCATCATTTCAAAAGAAGTTATTTTCTGAAAAACAATGAAGCGCAGCAACAAAGGAAAAAAAACAGATCTATGAGATATGATCAAAAGCTCCTTTGTACTTCAACTTACACCACCAAGAAGTGGAAATACAACCCGCAGAAAATTTTTGGAAGTCGTATATCTGATAAAGGACTTGTACGTAGAATGCTCACAACTGAACAATAAAGAGGAGAATAATCAGGTTTAAAAATGGGCAAAGGCACTGAATAGACATTTCTCCAAAGAAGCAGCACAAGTGGCTTGTTAGTGCACGAAAAGATGCTCCGTATCCTTCGCCACCAGGGAAATGCAAATCAAAAACCATAACAAGGTACCACTTCACACCGATGAGGACGGCTGAAATAAAAACGGTAGATAATAACAGGTGCGGATGGGAATGTGGCGAGATTAGAACTCTCATAGGCTGCCGCTGAAAATGTCAAATGGAGCAGCAGCTGCTTTGGGAAGCAGCCTGGCAGTTCCTCAGATGTATTAAACGTGGAGCTACCGGGTGACCCAGCAGTTCCTCACCTACGGACGTCAGCAGGAGAAATGAAAACAGATGTCCATTTAACACGTCATCACGTTCATAGACTCATTACTGACAATAGCCAAAAATGGCAACAACGCAAACGTCCCTCCACTGATGAATGGATGAATAACGTGTTACATCCATACAATGGAATATTATTTGGTCATAAAAAGGAATGAAGCTCTGATACGTGTTCCAACACAGATGAACCTTGAAAATAATATGCTGAGTGAAAGATCACAGACTAGGCAGATTCAGAGGACATAAGGTAGCTCAGTGGCTGCCGAGGCCTGGAGTTGTTGGGAGGAAATAGGTGGGAACCACTCATGGGTGTGGGGTTTCTTTCTGGAGTGATAAAAATGCTCTTGAATTAGATTGTGGTGATGATGACACAATTCTGCAAGGGATTACTAACAGGTGAATTGCATATTTAAATGGGTGAATTATACGGTATGTTAAAGTATATCTCAAAAGCTGTTTCAGAGTAAGACAATGATCTACTGTTAAATTTTTTTAATCTTTATTTCTGTATTTCAGGGTCTCTTTGGAGCTTTCTCAGGTAACAAATGTTCTTTTAACCAGATAGGTTGAAAGAGATGGCTTTAATATTTCTGCTATATTATATGTATATTTTTATCCTTTGCTTTCTTCCAAGTAGCCAGATTTAACAATTCCATTGTAACTACTTTATTTTCTAACAAGCTCCATAAAGTGATCATAATTTTAAGATGGCACCTTTTTATATATCACCTGAGAATCTAATGTGAGTGCTTAACCTGTTTGGTTTGCAGAAGTTCTAGGAAGAATTTCAATTTGAACTTATTAGGGGGCTTCACACAAACCATTTCCTCTCCTCCTATTCTTCCTTTCCTAAGACAAAGACACAAAAGATCTGGCTAACCCCATCCCCCTAGAATTTTGCACCAAAGGATCCTAACTTTCCTGGCAAGCTCTGAAATTTGCCCACTCCCTATGGCCCTATATTAAAGGGGTCTCTAACTGTCCCCGGGCACAGATGCCATCTTTGCACTGCCCAGGTGGGTCACCTTCCCCATTTTAATAAACCTGGTCTGAACATCTCCTCTGCCACTTCCCCTCTGGACACCGCTGCTTACACCTTTCAGAACACATTTCAGATCTCCCCATCTGCTCTGCCACTCCCCGTTCCTGCTTCCATTATCTTTCTCCTGTATGTAAGAGCCTCCTGGCAGAGCCCCATTTTCTCTCTGGCCTCATTCCAATTGAATCTCTGAATTTTGGCAGTGGGTAAGGAAGTACCCAGAGATTCTTCAGAACACTAAAGCTAGAAATTTTAAAAAATGCAAACAGAATGATATCATCTTCAAAAACGGCTCAATGCCTCTTGATAACTCTTAAGATAAAGATGAACATCTTCTGGGGGCTCACGTGTCTCTGCCAGTTTGGGCCTTGCCTACCTTTCCAGCCCCGCTGCATACCCTTCTCCTCCTTGCTCAGCCACTCAAGCATCTGAGTGTTCTCAGAAAACACACAGCCCTGCCACAGAGCTGCTGTGTGTGCTGCTCCTCACCCCACACCTCCTAAGTGTGTGTTGTACCTCGGCGCCCTCTGAGTTGGGGTTTTGTGTTCCCTCTTCCCTTCCACCATAGTCCTTGTCTTGAGTTGGAATACACTCTCATTACTGAATGGAGAGCAGGTGGCCTGGGGAAGAGGCTACACTCCACCCGTCATCTCAAACATCAGAGTATGTCCCTCAGGAAGAAGGGGGTGGCAGTGACAGACTTGGGGCAGGGGGAATGAATGGGAAGGTTTCTGGGAGATGATATTTTGGCCAAGCTCTGTAGGGTGGTTTTTGCTGGACAGAGAATGAGGGTGAGATAGCATGGATGGGCCAAGGCCCACAGGCTCAGAAAAAGTTGTGTTTCATTAAAGAGTCCAGTGTGGCTGCCCCCCGGACATTGGGGCAAGGGGTAAATGCTGTGTGTTGTGAGAAACCCCACAGAGCCGCAGCTGCAGCTGAGGGTCATCCCACATTGCAAAAGGCCTTTGGGACAATAGAAAGTCACTGAGTATTTCCAGAAGGAGGATAATTTGAATAGGGCTTTGTGCTCAGAGGATGACCTTGGGCAAGGTAGAGGAGCGATCAAAGCGAGAGAACCCAGAGCAGGTGACTTGTCCCATCAGGGGAGCAATTGAGAGCCAGGAGGCCCTGGTGTAGGGTTAGCGGCAGCCACCAGAGGCCTGAGCACTAAGGGGCTGGCTGTGTAAGGATAAAGGGATTCTGGCTTCAGAGAGCAGGCCAGACCTCTGGGAAAATATCCAAGTGCTGTTTAGTCACCCTATGAATAAAAGAAGGGAAAGCGTCTCCTTGTGAGGTTTCCAGAAATGTCTGTCTGTCTTCTCTTTAGAAGGGTTCTATTTGCAGATAAGGGTTAAATCAGACACCTCAACTCCCTTGGTCATCTTATCTTTCTTTTCAAGAACACAATAAAATAATGTGACAGAATTAATCAGTATTAAAGTTATGCAAAATTCCTTTCACAAGTCACCTTGTTGGTGGTCATTATAATCATGACCTAGCATATCTATATGTGTGTGTATATATGTCCCGAATTAGTGTGGAAAGTCTCAAATCACAATGTAAAGCAGGATTTTTTTTTTAATCCCTCCTAATCATTGCCTTTAAAAGGCTTTATTTAACCCACGTTTCCCACTGGTTAGAAGTTACTGCTAAGTTCAAGTTAGTATAATTCCATAGTTTTAGTCTTTTCTATTATTACAGCAAACTATTGTCAGATATTAAGACTCAGTTAGTTTACAGCCTCTCACTCTGCTTCGCAGACTCAGTGTTATAACCGGCAGCCAAGGAACCAGGGTTGGTGCATGGTTTCTTGTTTTTCTTTTCACAGTTCTTTCTTTTGCTTCTCTGGTGTTGGAGGAGAAAGAAAAGGGATGGTGAACACCACTGATGTAACCCATGGTCTCTCTAGGCTCCTTGTGGTTGGGTCCAAAGACTTTACTGAGAGGGACGGAGTTCCAAGAAGTTTCTCTGGGTTGTGGAGGCTGCTTGTCAAGCTCAGCCTTATCTTTTCTTTGCTGTCTAAGTTGCCCTCCCACTACAGCCCTCTGCTGTGCTCAATCCTCTGCGACAGGTTTTGGTGGTCCTCATCCAAGTAACCCCATTTGGTCCGATTCTGGCAGATATGAACTGGGAAGGATCAAGATGGTCTGGGACCCCTCCATGACAGGTAGTCCTCCACATCCAGCCAGTAATCTTCCCTTCCCCTCCATAGCACCAGGGCAGGAGATGGACTTTCCATCAAATAACAAAATACCAGGTCCCCTTTTGCAGATACTAATACACGTTAGAAATGATGATTGTGGGGACTTTCTCTCCTGGCAGTGGGTAAGGAAGCACCCTTCAGTCTGTGGGGTGAAAGAGAAGGCCCACTTCATGAGCCATTATATTTTGCCACATTCATGGTAATCGTCTTATAACTTGCATGGTTAAGCCGTCAAACTGGATTAGCATCCCTCACTCCAAGCAAAGATTTTTTTTTTAAATTAGATCCTGCAGAATTTAGTAACTTCTTTCATGACGGGAAGCATCTCCATTGAAGCCCTGACATTTTCAGGTACATTGGGGGAGCAGACAAATGTCCGAGTCAAGGTCTCACACCACCCGTAGATGTGCCCACTCCTATGCCTTTCTTTAGAAATGCCCTTTCTCTATCTAATGCTAGTCTTTCCAAACTGCTCTTTGGAAGAGGTGGATTATTTAACCTTCCAGGACTAGAGTGAGATCTTGTTTCATCTGTTAGTCCTTCTCTCTCTTGTATTTCCAGCAGCCGTCTTTCTTCCAGTGTGGAAATCATTTTCAGCTTACCAAGGAGACAAAGGGAAAAGAGCATGGCCCTTTGTTGACCCTGCATCTCCTTCGACTTGCTTTGTTATTTTATTCTCTGCATGGCAAAGTTCCTAGAAATAATCATAATGATAATTGTTACCTTGTCTTCACTTTTTCTCACTCATTTCAAAGAAAATTGTTTTCTTATTTAATGTATTACTTTTATTCTTTCATAAAAGTATGAAGAAAATAAAAATTTCCCAGAATTCTATCATTATACTCACTTTTTACTATTTCCTATTTGTATTTTTATTGTTGTTGTTGATCTGCTGAGAGTTACCCTTTTCTGCAATTCTCTTTCTGAGCCCTTCCTGTGCTCTGGCTTAACCCAGCACGTGTGGTCCCTATACACACACTGACCTCACCCAGTCCTCTGACTCTCTCACTGGTTTGTGCACTTGTTTAGGGGAGAAGCCACATTTAACTCACCTTTGTCATTTAACACAGTGTCTAAAACACAGAAAATGCTTAAATTTTTAATGTGTCAAAGATACACGGTTGGGTTGAAAGCCATATGGTCTCTGAGCCCAGGAGAGTGGGAGATCTCAAATAGCATCAAAGTGGAACTGAATGCTATTCTTAAAGATCTGGCATTTTATTATTTTCCAGGGGATGCTATCCCTGTAGACGGGGCAAGTGTGGGATAGGTGACGACTTCCTTCAATAGTAAGAGGAGCTATTTGTACCTGGCTTCTGGGATGGTTGCCTGGATGGTACCTGGGTCGTGTAGACGTGGGTGTTTGGATGTTTGCTTGAGTGCTTACAGATCCCTCGGGAACTTTATGTCAGCTGTTCCTTGACAGATACTTCCTTTGTAAATAGTAGAAAGGCCAGTACTGGTCCAGCATCTTCTTAAATTCTGGAACATTCTAAATGGATAAAGTCAGGATTGATGAGCTTTATTATACATCATTCGTTTACAGATTTTTTTCTCCCTTTGATTTGTCAGTGGCTCCATGCCTGGTGCTTGGCTTCCTTTGTCGCTGCCTGTGCTAGCACGGCCTGTGTTGTAGAGGGAACACCTAGGGGTCATGGACATTATCATTTTAACTTTACACACTGCCACCATTTTCAACCCTGGCTGGTTTTCCCACACCAGGGGACATTGGTCAATGTTGATAAATTCTGATTGTCACAACTAGGGGCTACAGAGTTGCTATTGGCCTGTGGTGGGTAGAGGCTGGAGATGCCACACAATGAACAGGATGGCCCCAACCACAAAGCCTTGTCCCACCTCAAATGTCAATGCTGCTAAGGTTGAGAAACTGCAGTGCGGGTGCAGGATCATTTTTATGGGGGGCACAACAGGAATCCTGAAATACACAGATGAACCACAATTGCAGTGTTTTATTTTTCCTGATTAGTAGTAAAGGTAAACAGACTGCTAGGTCATGATCTTGCTAGTAGGCCCCACCTGAGGGGGTGTCCCAGAGACTCAGATGTTTGTCCTGTTGCTTTGTGGATGTGAAATGTGTTCCTCAGCCCTTCTGCTGGACTCATCATCGTGGAGCCACACTTCTAAATTCAATTCCTGGCCGTAGAAGGTTTGTCTTACTTTGTGCTACTCCTATTTGTTGAGAATTTATGATAAGTATTAGCTCGACCATTCCCAGTGGAACCAAAGCAGACAGAGCAGTTATTTGTTTATACCTATTTTTTCTAATCAGGTCCAAGCCACAGAACGAGTAGAATTATGTTTCTCAAAGTGTGATCCAAAGACTCCTTGCTCAGAATCACCACAAATCCCAGTACCAGAAGAATTCCTGTGTTTCACAAGAGATGTTCTGAATCAGATTCTTCAGGGGTAAGGCCAGGGAATCTGTATGTTCTGACAGATACTCAGTGATCCAAAGCATTCTAATGTTTGAGCACCACGGGAGCGTAATATACATGAAGTGTCAAAGGGGAGCCGGCAGAGCTGTGGTCCTGTGGTCTTATTTTGTGGATCAGTCAGTCTGTGAAGCTGGATTAGAATGGATAGATGCCTAGAGCGCTTTGGTTTAGCATTTTCTTTTCTTTTGTCCTGAAAAGGGCTTCAAAATATTCTGCACTTGAAGATATAGTTCTACTTTCAATAAAGGAACCCACTGTTTAACCCTTGTTAAGGCTATGAGAATGAAACAGCTGTGGACAAAGAAAAGAACATTCTATATTTAGAATGTTTTGTGGGGCTGAGTCTATGACAAATCCATTCTTGTTCCTCTTAGAATCGCCCGAGTTTGTAAAGCAGGAAACAGTTTACAATATACTAGCTCTTCAGACTGGGTAACTTTTAAGGTTATTTATGTGTCTCTTAGGAAAGATGATATATCTCAAAGCACATTTTTATTCCTTCTTCACACATCAATTTTTAAGTTAAAATAACATCACACCTTCGGTTCTTATTTTATAAGTTGGTACACCTTTCCAAGTGCCAGTGTAAAGTCTACTGATGCTAATTGCTAATAGGAATTACATGTTTTAAAGGAAGACTAGGAGAGAAGAAGGAGGAAGCAAATTAATTCAGATCTAATTTGCATTCCCTCGCCAAGTTTGAACTGGGACCAATTTGCAAACTGAATTATCTTTCTATCCTTGATAGAGTTTATAATAATGCCGAAAGTTTCTCAACTCATGGCAGTGCCTTTTTAATAAAGACACATTCACAGCTGCAGTCGTGGTGCCTTGTAACATACTGCTAATAATTGGGCTAATAAGATTTTAAAGTTAATTAAAAGGAGAGGAAAACCCATAAAGTCTGATGCGGCTCATAGTGGTTGGTGTGTAACAGGCTGACCGAGCAGAACTGCAAAGAGGGAAGGATAAAACTTAGTCACAGTGATTTACTAATGAGATATATACATATATATATTTTGTAAAGTTAGCACTTTTGCATTTCTCTTAACACAACTGATAAGTATTTACAAAGAATTATTCCATGCCCATTATTTTGTTTCCTCTTACAGAATTTCCTAAGACCTCCAAGGAGCTGACACTTAGGTAACTATCTATTTGTTAAAACTGATGGTCCCTAGAAAGCGAGGGTGGGTCCAAGGTCACTTCATAGGCCAGAGGGACCGTGAATGCTCTAGCCTAGCTCTCCTATTCCAGTGCAATGCTCGTGGAATTTCCTAACACCAGGACCACAGGTAAACGTGAATGTGATCTCTGTCTGATTGTTCAAAGGTTCTTGGAGCCTCTCTGTTACAAGCCTGCCTTCTTGCACTCCTTGTGTGTCTTTTTTCAAAGAGAATTCTTCCTGCAGCTTTGTACAAAGTCACAGCCCTGGTGTGCTAAGATGCAGCCATTCTATAGCATAAGGAGGCCGGTATCATTGCAATGCATGCTGATTTCAGTGTGGCTTCTGGAGGCAGGATAACAGAAGGGACAAATTCCAGCTGCAGAACTGTCTATTCATTTGAAAATGGTAAAATGGTGCCTGAGCTAATTTGAATGGCTTCTAGGCTTAGAATCCCTCAAAATACTATCTCGTAGCCTGGTATAATCCAGTATATGATTTGGGATTCTGAAGTTTTGTAATTGTTCTGAGCACTACTCTCTTACAATGTTCCATAAATTACATTAGATTCAGTTCTGATAATGTGTAGGTTGGATATTTTTCTTTGGTAACTGACATCATCAAAAGAAGCAGGTGCATGATATTCCACTCTGAACTTAATTGAATTTAGGTCACCTACATTTTGAAATCCTATTTTTATTTCTTCTCCCTAATTTCCTTTTGTGATCGTGAGATTATTAGCAGATCAATGAAGACACTTGCATGGTAATCCATATCCACTTCTTACTTAGGATGTGCATATTTTGGATTCTGATTTGGGCAAACTTTGCTGCCATTCTAGGGACCTATCCGTTACGGTGGAGGCAGCCAATTGTCTCCCAGTGACCATTCTCCCCTTCTTTAGAAATATTTGTGATATGACCTCTCATTTCAACTTGACTTAGGGCTACCTGGAGTGAAACTTCCCCAACAATTAAAGTTTGCCTTGAGACCAAGATATGACAAATACGGTGTAAGTCGAAGGTGGCTGTTCAACTTCTGGGAAAGTGTCTTTAAAAGGAGGTGCGTTCCTTTCCCCTCTCCTTTTCTTCTTCCTGCCTGCTGAAATGTGGCTGATATGGCCGTAGTTGGAGCAACCATCTGAGATGGATGAAATCTCAGGAATGAAATCATGGATTAAACAGCAATCAGGGATAAGGAAGCTGAGTCCCTGACCCTATAGAGTGCCGTACTAGCTATAGACCATCCGCTGTCAACTCTTTTTTAAAAAGAAAGAAATACATGTTGTCTTGTTTGTTTGGCTTTTCTGTTACTGCCAAACAAATCAGATGCTACGTAATTCATTAGTGTTTCCCAGTTCTAAGATTTCCCTTCACAAACCTGACCCTTAATACTTAGGATTCCTTCAAAAGACCTGCAGCCCCATTGTCTCACAGTTTGTTAGAAAAAAAGAAAATTGTGTCACAGAAGTCCCTAGGGCATTAGAGGAGAATGACTAAGCCCAGATCCATGTCAGAGACCATGTTCAGTATAAAGCTTTCCTCCTTGCAACTTCCGTCCTTAAACTTGAGGCCAGCAGGAAAATGGAGCAGAGGTCTTTTTTCCTCCAGATATGAAAGGCAGTGAGAGCAAAAGTGCTAAAATCTTTTTCCATTTCGGTCAAATCACGTAACAGTTCTGCTATTACTTGGTAAGTTTCCGGTAGTTATTGGGTACATATCTTATTTAAGAGTTCGTACAAGGCTCTGCAAAATAAGACAGGATACCCATTTTCAAGAAAGTAATTCTCCTGTCAAGGAATGTCTTATCTTGGGTTCTGCAAAAAGCAGGCCCCCAGATAAGGATTTGGATGCTAATAGCACATTACTGAGATGACCTCAGGAAACATGAGGATGAAGCTATCTTAGTTTGCTCCTGCTGCTATGATAAAATGCTACAAACTGGGTAATTTATAAATAATAGAAATTTATTTCTCACAGTTCTAGAGGCTGGAAAGTCTCAGGTCGAGGCCCCAGCTGATTTGGTATCTGGAGATATCTTGTTTTCTGCCTCCAAGATAGTGCCTTATTGGCAGAAGAGACAGAGAGGCCAAAGGGACTAAGGCACTTTCCTTCAACTTTTATTTTTTTGGAGACAGGATGTTACTCTGTTGCCAGGCTGGAGTGCAGTAGTGTAATCATAGCTTGCTGCATCCTTGAACTTCTGAGCTCAAGTGATCTTCCTGCCTCCCCAGTAGCTGGGACTACAGGCATGTGCCACCATGCCTGGTTATTTTTGTTTTTTAATTTTTATTTATTTACTTTTTTAGAAATGTGGTCCTCCAATGTTGCCCAGGCTGGTCTTGAGCTCCTGGCCTCAAGCAACCATCCTGCCTCAGCCTCTCAAGTCATCATTTCTTTTATAAGGTCATTAATCCTACTCATCGGAGCTCCATCCTCAAGACTTACTCACCCCCTTAAAGCCCTACCTTCTTTTTTTTTGGTTGCAGTTTTGGCCAGGGATGGGTTTGAACCTGCCACCCTCAGTATATGGGGCTGGCGCCCTACTCACTGAGCCACAGGCACTTCCCAAAGCCCTAGCTCTTAATACTATCATGCTGGTGGTTAAGTTTCAACATGTACATTTTGGGGTCATTCAGACCATGGCAAAAGGGAAGTAACAAAGTAAACAAACATGTCATTATTCTGGGCAGCTGGGGCTCATCATATTAAGGGTCTCAGAAAGGGCTGAGTGGAACATACATCACAGTGAGGTGGTGGGGAAGGTGGGGTAGCAGTCTACCAACTCCCACCCTTCATTGATTGGGGTTTGCTTTAGAGGGTGTTAACTCATTGATATTTCAGGCCCATCCTGTGCATGGCCTGTGCTTGAGATAAGAAGCTCTTAGAATATGGAAACTGTCCTGTCAAGTCAAACTGAAAGGGACCTCAGAAGTCAGCCAACGGATAACTATGAAATACTGTGTGGTACTATGAAGAAAGCACCACGAACATCTGAAACAGTCCATACCTTGTACCACATATTCCCACATTTGTTCAACTTTGTCTTAATTTGCTAGCGAAGCGATAGTTGCCAACATGAGGCCATGTGACAAACACTCGGCAACCTATAGAATCATCGAATCTCTTAGAGAGGGGCAGATCACCGTGGGCCACAGTCGGGAAAGAAGAGTTCATATTTGAAATGAAAATCGTATCAGTCTTGAAGGGTTTAAGTAAAAATTTAAATAAGAGGAGAGAAGAGGAGGGGATGGATGCCAGGAGTGAGGCACGCCATGCACAAGGGCTTGAGTGTGAGAATGTGAAAGGTATAATCTGGGAGTCGGTGGCAGAAATCAAAGGTCTAGAGTGGGAGGTAAAGTTGAAAAAGTATTAAGGGATGTTTTTTCAGGGACATTATAGTTCAAACTAAGTGTTCTGGCTTGACTTCCTGCCAAGACATTCCTTTCTATTTAATGGGACTAAATTCATATATAATTAAAATTTCTGGTCCCAATTTAATGGAAAATGTTACACACTCTTACAGGGTAATTTTAAAACAACTGTTCTCAACCTTTTAAATTCTATCATGGTAGACATAAAAAATGATATTAGCATGCAGCTCACGCCTCACAGATAGGATGTTTCTAATTTCCTTATGTTAACTCCACCTTTCTTTCTCTCCAGTTCAACGATGCATATCAGAATGCAAGGATACAACAATAAGGGCATTATCATGATTGAAAGAATATAATTAATTAAAAAGAAAAAATGATTTGCAAATGTTGGTTCTTTAATGTTTGTACAATAGTAAATTATTTGTGATATACCTTAAAACTGGTTACGGCATAGTGGTGCTTCTAATAGATGGCTGACAGCTATAGCCAAGGTTACAAGTGGGTGACTGGCAGGAAGAAGCTACAGGTAGACTTGGGATTGTCCCAGTGTTGGCCTTAACGTGGGGCAGGGGGAGGTGGTCCCTTTAACACTAAGGCAAAGGCTAGCACACTTGCTCCATAGAACTGGGGGTCAAAGAGGGCTCAAAATCCAGGGGTTTGTGAACTATGATGCCCATATCATTTCACCCCAACATTCCCACATGGAAACTGGCCAAGGCTGAGGGGTGGTTGCCCCACCAGCAGCGACCTGTTCTCTCTAATTTTCTCCTCCAGGCCTCCTCCTGGTTCTCCCTTTTCTCTCCTGGTCTATAGGCATTTGGATGTGAAATGCCACCTTTGTGGCATAAAAGGAACATCTGGTTGCTGAGGCTCCCAAGGCCAGCTGGTGCTTGGCCTCTGAGTCTCAGCGCCTTTTGTCAATTGCCAGCTGACCTTAATTAGGACTTTAATAGTCTTCGAATTTTAGTGAAGACTAATAAGTTTATATACTAGTTGGAAAAGTTTGACAATAAGCACATAGATATTTCATGTGCCAAACGGTGAAAATACTAGGGAGACAATAAAGCAGGTTAAAAAGAAGGAGGGCAAGGAGGGGGACTCTCCCTGGAGGATGAGAGAAGGCCTTTCTGATTTTGAAGCCAAGGAGGTTCCAGGGAGAAAGGCTTGCAGAGATTTGAGCAAAAAGCATCTCAGGCAGGGGAATGGTAAGTGCAGAGTCCTGAATTGGAAGTGTGCTTGGCACTTTTTTTTTTTTTTTTTTTTTTAGATTTAGCATGGCCAGTGTGGGTGGAGCTCAGTGAAAAGTTAATAGATTAGATTGGAAACTTGGCTAGGGGTCAGATCCTACAGTGCTTGCAGGCAAGAGTAATGATATTTGGATTCAATTCTAAGTGGTTTAGGTTTCGAGCAGAGGAGTGACATAATTTGAATGGCTATTTAGAAGGAATGCTCAGACTTCTAGAGGGCAACAGGCTACAGTAGGCCAGAGTGGACACAAGGGGACCAATGTGAAAGCTAAAGCAATATGGCAGCTTGCATTAGGGCAGTGGTGGTGAAAAGCGAAAGACTGAAGACAGAGGAAGAGCTGTTGGGTTGCTGATGTGAGTGTGACCTAAAGGGAAGCACCAAGGTGAGCCCTAGTTTTTGGCTGGGCATCTGCATTGCTAGACCCTAAGATGGAGAAGACTATAGGAGTCATCATTTACGGTTGTGGGCCGTGCACCTGTGGCACAAAGGAGTAGGGTGCCAGCCCCATATATTGGAGGTGGTGGGTTCAAACCCAGCCCTGGCCAAAAACTACAAAAAAAATAAATTAAAAAGAAGAAAAGAAAATAGAGATTTGTTTTAGATGCATTAATTTCGAGATTTCTACCCAACTTCCAAATGGAGATGTTAGCAGACATTATGATAGATGAATCTGGTATTCAGGGGAGTCTGGGGAGCTTTGAACATATTTATGGCCCAAGGAACAGAAAAAAATTATTTTTGAAGTGAGTGTGCATAGAAAAAAGGTCCAAGCCCTTCCCTGACCAGGGTAATGATGGAGTTCAGGAAAACAAATGAGGAGGCACAGGGTGGTGAGCGCAGAGAGAGTGGTGTCTTGGTGACTAAATGGAGACCATTCATCAAGAGGAAGGGAGCAATCTGTTATGACAAACAAGGCTGAGAAGGGGAGGAAGGTGAGGCCTGAGGATTGATTGTTGGGTCTGAAAAGTCTCAACTATTGCTGGCTTGGACAGGAGCAGAGTCAGTGGATGAGGCAGCACATCAGAGAGGAGGATGGAGAATGCGAGGGGAGGATGTGGATGCAGGATGGACCATTCTACAACAGGGACCCAGACACGGGGGAGAAGACAGACCCCCACGTGCTCCACTTCATGACTGTAGTTCTTCCCCTTCCTTACATTCTCTCACGTCTCCTAAGCTGTCCCATGTAAGTCACATGTCTGCTCCCACCTTTGCCTTTTTTCTGCTGGTTGCCAGTCTTGCCCTTCTGAATGTGGGTTAATGTCCCTGTTCTCTGCACTTTGCCTTGGTGCTGTCTCTGCCAGTCTGCTTGTGTCACTCACATGCTAGCACTGACCCACCTTGACCACTGACATGGCATCTGGGGCCATGGTGTCTTCTCCCCACCATTGCTGCCTAGAGCTTTTCATCAGCCTGTCTGGCATCACAGGAGCTCTTAGGCTGTGGGAAGATGACTTTTTCATTGTACATTTTATCCTTAAGTGCCATAGCTTATGTCCTGCTGTGAGGCACTGTGTGGAGGGGTGGGGGATGACAGAAACTACAGAGTCTCCGTGCACATCAGAGGTGTGGGCAATGTTGTCTACTCTTGGCAATAGGGTGGTATGTTAAGTCCTGGCTCCCTTCAAGCCAGACCCCACCCTGATGGAGCTGAAACTTTCCCATTAGCTTTTGTAAATTGAGAAAATTAAGTCGATTTTAAACTATCAGTTAAAATGTTTGTGTTTTGAGGCAAACAATTTTTGCCTTTTATCAGGGACTGTAAGTTCTTTTCAGTTGGTTGTATGAGTATTTAGTTTCTGAATGGGAGAAGACAGGAATATATGTGAAATGACCTCGGGCTAGATTACTCAACTTGCCTGTCTTGGGGCTCCATCTCTAGCTTTTAACCACGCCTGTCCTTGGAAAAAGCATTCTCTAAGCAGGAGGTTTTGGAAGAGACAGTCTGGTGAACTCAGATGTCTGGTCTTTTTCAAACTTTTCTCATGTCTTTCCTCTCCAGAGGACATTCTTAGGAGGCAGTTCCAAGTCTACAATAGGAAACAGAGAGGATTTTTCTCATCATCCATTCAGATCAGATCCACAGAACTAATTTACTCTCAAAACTAGGTGGGCCTCTGAGTAAGGTCACCTGGGTACTTTAGTAAGGGCAGCATTTTGGATCCTTTTAGAGGGCACTGATAAAACTATTCAGCTCTTGCTCAACCCATGGAACCCTGGATTTGAAGGTAAGAGAAATTACACGTGTTACTCTTTTGCTGAGATTTATAATCTATTTCTTAGGTCTCCTTGCTTCAAGGATTGTTTTTTATCATTAAAATTTTCCTCCATTTTACAGAAGTAGTCTGAAGAATTAAGAAATCTCTAGTTTATTATCAATTAAAATGTGTAGAGTCTTCACATAATCTTTGTAAATGGCAATTACGTTAATTTTGATTATACCCTTTGGAAAAAGAATATCCAAGGAACAGGATTACCAAATTCTTCTGGGATCATAGATTAAATTGTAAACGCAGCTGCTTTGGGCAAGTTATACGTCTTAGTCCTCTGTGATTCCACTACCTATGAGAGTAGCAGTTTATCCTACTCATCAAAAAAGTTAAAGAGACACCATGCTTCAGAAACAAATGAAACACCATTTCTTGATTTTTAGAATCACCAACCCAACTTTTCTTTCCCTTTAGTTGAACCCCTTTCTTGCCTATTCTGTTTAAATGTTATCATCCTTCGTAGTGTTTGCATGAACTGTGTGAAGGTTATTAGAAAGTTAACCTTTTCACCTCTGTATCTTGTTCTCCAGCAGCTTAAATTTTGAAACTGGCATTGCCAAGGAAAAAATACACAGCAAGTGTGAATAATCTCAAGACATGTGAGCCAACTTGGGATGAGTATACCAGGTTCCTGCAGAGTGCCCAGGTGGAGCAGGGGAGTGCCTTGAAGGAGGTGGGAGGTCACCAGAGAGCCCATTCTGACAACACAACAAGGAAGGGGCAAGTGACCATTGAGGGCAGAAGGTGGCCATGGCTCCAGAGTTTCCTATCTCAGCCACTTGGGAGGCCTAGAGAGGATTATCCTTAACCAGTAGAAAAGCGGTCGGACATAACTGCTCAGGGAAAAAAATGTTAACACGTTCCTGAGGGGTTGATAAAAGACATAACTTAATAAATGGTTGATAAACAAATAGGAGGGAACTCACTCTCAACAAAGACTCGAAGAAACTTGAACCAGTCTGGCCAGTTTATAATTATAATGTGTGTTGTAATGAGAGTGATTTATCAGAACTTTACAAAATCCAAGTTTCGATTCAGAAGCTTAGAAAGGGAAATTTTTTGAGTCTTTGGATGACTGCCTTAATTTTTCATGTTGAATTTCATTTATATTCCAGGTCCAGATTTTTTTTAAAAAGTTTTTATTCTCTCTTTTCCAGATAAGTGATTAGTAAGGGATAGCGACATTTGGCTTTGATATCAATCAAACTCAGTGGCAACCAAGATCATGTGATTCAATTCCTTTCCCCATTATTGGCTTTTTTTTGTGCCTCTGTAACCTGGGAGTGCGTGAAGGATTCCAACTTATGCTGAACCTCATTTTTGGTACATTTTTTATTAAGTGGTCATGATTTTTTTTTTCCTTTTTAAATATAAAAGTATTTTCTGTTTAATATCATGAATACTTTGTGTTAGACATCGTATCTTGAAGGTAGTAAAGAAGGTGAAAAACCATAATAACATTGGATAATTGGTACTGGGGAGTGTTTAAGGCTTGAAACTTTCTCCAGCTTATAGTGTGTGGGGGGTATGCACTATTACTTTCGTAGTTCTTCAGGGCATTGCCAAGTACTTTATCTAGATTGACAGATTGATTAATCGGCCTTCTTGTATACCGGTGATGTGTGTAGAAAGCAGTCAGCATAAAGATGGGAAGGAAAGTGGAGCACCACATGCCTGGATCTTTGAACCTCCGTAACATGCTAAAAACAAATCAGAATCCCGAAAATAGAGAGTCCGTGCCTTACCCCTGCTAAGATTAGCCCCATTTTCAAATTCAATATTAGGCAGAGCTTATGAGCTCTGGAAGCTAGGAGGTGATGTGTCCTAAGTCAAGTTTATTCTAACAGGAATCTACAGGATCTTATTGCAGCCAGCGGGTTAGATGGAATCTCCAAACATACCTTACTTGCAAATTTCATTCCCTAATAAGAGATTATTTTAAAGCCATCTAGATGAGACTATCTAATAATATTAGAATACAAAGTACAACCTGAAAGTGAGTTAACTTATAAGAATTAAATAACACACATTTACCCAAATGCCGTATAATAGGAAAGCCCTCCCTAGCTGGCTATGAGGAATCACCTGAAGTCCATTCACTTGAAAAGTGCGCTTCTAAGATTTGCCCAAGCCATTTTCTTGGTTTTTCTCTCCTAGTCTTTCTCTGTGACTCCTTGGGGGAGTCCTTCTTTTCTCATAGAATGGATAAATTTACCGGCTAGTTGCAAACTCTCAGAAATACCAAAAAAGTAAAAGATACAGACTCTTCCCTCCTGAGGTTTACATTCTAGCTGGCAAGACAAAGTATATGCATAGGAAACACTCAAAGTGAGTGTACAATTGAACTGATTGATCCTGCAGTGTCTAGGGGATCAGACAGGCAGGGTGATTAGAATGTTTGAGAGTTATTCATTTATTTTTTTATTTTTGAAGAAGTTGAGGGTTGACAGATGAATAAGATATAAAAAACAGGAAATGGGGAGAGGAGCCAGACGGATTGGTGATATGGCATAAATAAAAGTGAGAGTGAGGGACTGAGATCGGGATTTATCCATTCAATAATTAATTATTTATTGTGTACTAAGAAAACATAGCAGTAAATATCACAAGGGCTTGGTTCACATCAAGCTTCCATTTCGCTGCAATGAGGCAGACGATAAAAAGCAAAAAGAAATAAAATAACTTCACACGGTGACTGTTCACTTAGGGAATATATATGGGACGTGACAGAAAGACAGGGAGGATGCTGCAGGGGGCGTATTCGGTATTTTTAAAAATTCAAAGTGCATATGAATTGACCAGGGATCTTGTTATGATTGGATTCTGATTCAGAACTCTGGGGTGGGGCCTGGAAGTCTGCATTTACAAGGAGATCCCAGGTGATGCCAGAGTTTCTGGTCTTTTTGAGCAGCAAGTCTTCACATGCATAATCTGAGGGTCCCAGAGAAGTAACGTTGGTGGGTGCCCAGGAATGCTCTCGGGGCAGAGTGGGAATGGTGGATAAAAAAGGTTCAGAAGAGACTGTGGACCTTACTGCGGGGCCTTGATTACCCACATTAGAAATTGGTAATGAGGCCAGTGTTGCAGACATCTAATCGGGAAGCACACTCATGGAGTTGGGCAGGGCTCAACTGCCAGTCTCACATCTGGCACACACAGAAAAGGATGCTGTTACTGCCCAGTGTGGGAAGTAGGCAGAAGCCTGGGGAGATTGGGGTTAAAATAATAAAGGCCTAAAGAAATAGGATTCCCATGACCCAGCCAGGCCATGGTGAGCCCCTCTCTGAAAGGAAGGAGCGAGGGGAGAAACAGCTGAACAAAACCTGGCAGAATTTCCTGAGTGTTTGGTTGTACCCTGTGAAGAAGAAGAAGATTGGTTCCAGGGATCAGACACCAAAAATTTCAGCAGGGAGACAAACACACCTGGCACTCAAGTGGGAGTTCTGCCCAGGAGTTTTTAAATTAAACCCTGAGAATTTGTGATATTTAAATAAGTAATTCATCCAAGGGCAAGACCATGAGGAGAGAAGAGCAGAAGAGAGACTCCGCTTTGGGTACTATTTGTGGCTGTAGAGGGGTGGAGAGGCGAGCCTGAGGAAGGCGGGAAGGGGCTGGCGAGAAATTTAGGAAGATGAGGAAGTCACAGGCGTAGTCCAGTCCCCAGGGGCTCTGGAAGCTGCTGTGTGATAATAGGACTTTGAGTATTGTCAGTGTCTTTGCAGATGGGTTGACTGGGAAGTCGGGTCCTAAATTCCCAGCCCCTCATGCCTAAAAGCCTTCATTAGACTACAGTTGCCGGGTCAGGCTTCCCACCTGAGATGTGCCTTCCACCATCAGGGGTGAGAGGTGAGAAAGAGGGGCAGGTGACCAGGAAGACGTCACATTGGTAAGCAATGCCGTGTCTGACCTCACACAGCATCTACGGTCCCTGAAGCAGACAGTCCACTCTAAGATTCAAGGGACAGAGAGCCTTCCTTTGTCTTCTTGACATTTTGTGAAAAATACGAGTCCTGGAGAGGCTCAGTGAGTTGTGAAAGCTCCTTACATCTGTTAGCAGAAGGCTTAGAAGGACCCAAGTTTTCTTGAACTTTCAGAGTGACGTTCTGATTTCAATTAAGGTAGAGTGACAGAGTTAAATAGAGAGGATGTATTTATATATAGCATACCTTGTCCTGGAGCCGATGAAAGCCCTCGTTTTTGCATTCATTGACATTAGTTTTTAGCCTTTCTGGATTCAAGACATAAGGTGACATTTTTATGTTTACTGCGTTGGGTATGTTATGAATATGAGAAAGCCTGGAACGGCGGTGGTGCGCACTTCCACACTGAAATGCTAGGTGGCAGCCTAACCCTACCTTAAGGTAGTTGAAGGCCTATCTGGTTCTCTAAACGACATTTTAACAAAAAATTTTTAGAGATATTTAAAAAAATAATTTCAAGAGGAAGCTTTATAGAAATAAGTAAGTGATGATGATGACATATTTGTAAACTGCCTTTCCCCGAACTATATTTTTAATTACTAATTATACAAGCAGTGGAATGAAGTATGAAAATCGAAAAGCTTAAAAAAATAAGCTGTGGCTGCAAGTAGATATTTCACGAGAAGAGAAAGACTTGTGGAAACGACCATATGTAAAACATTTAACCTCTAATAAGAAGGAAAGATCAAATTAAATGAGAACGTTTTTATTATCTCTCAATTTGACGGAATTATTTTCAAAAGTTCTATCCTGAAGAAAAATTAATTAGAAATGTGGTCAAAGATTTATGCACAAGCATCTTCCTTGATGTTTTATTTATGATAGTCTAAAGACGTTACTGCTTAGAAGATGGTATTTCTTAAGATGGAATATTATGCATTCTTAATTGATAGGGCTTTTTATTTTAGTTAGCCTCTAACAAAATTATATTAATTACTGCCACTTAATGGAAAAGTGCAGACACATAATATGTAAAAATGCAAAGAGAAGAGGTGTAGGTTAACCCTTGTTGGAAAGAATTTGTTGAATAGATTTTGGGTCATTAGGGGAATTGACTAGATCTAAATTTTTGCATCTAGGTCAATGTTTAGGTTGATAGTGAAGCAGAAGAATCACAACCAAAGGGATTCACATGCCTAATCTGAGGGTCCCAGAGAAGTAACGTTGGTGGGCACCCAGGAATCCTCTCAGGGATTGCAGACAGCTTTACTGAGCTGTAGATGTTTAACTAATCTGTAGGAATACCAACAGATGGAAATCCAGGTCCCCTCCTTGAGACATTTTTCTAGAATTTCATGAGCATGTGTGGGTCTGAACGTCACTCTTGGGGCTGCCGTCAGCACATAGAATTCCTTCGCACCTGAAAAGGGAAGAATTCAGTAAACTAGAAAGAAACCCACATCTCCTCCTGAGTGATGATCACATTAACATCTGTAAACACCGTGAATGTTATCAGAATCAAAATGGAACCACTTGTGTTAAAAACCCTGACAAACAGAGCCAGGGAAAGCCCGGAAGGAAAGGTTCTCCTGCAAGAGTATCTGACGAGAACTATCACAAACAATTCTGCAAAAACCACAACCTTGCACAAAGGCCACTGCAATCTTACACAGAAAAAAATACTTCCATGGGGACATCTGCTGAGCAACTGCCTGTTCAATCTCAGGCTGACAACACCTTTATTATTAATCATTGTAACCGAGGACAGTCATCTCAAAATAATTATGTGATCTTCCTCATTTTCCTTTAAAAACCATTCCCTGCCCATGTACTTAGTTTATTATTATCTGCACATTCTGCACTGCAATGCCCATTCCTGAATAAATATCATTTTATTTTATAGAATCCCTCTCTCTGCTGTTTAGGCAATATAGTAGATCCTCTGTAAGTTGACCTCCAATACTGCAGCAAACTGGTCAACATAAGGAGGTGGTCAAGGTAGGAAGGTGGTCAATTAGAATGGTTCTGTGCATTCTGCTAAACTGACAGTTACAGTAATCTGCTCTGGATTCCTCTCTCAGTGTATTCTGTTCTACGTAGCATGCCATACTACATGTATATATGTATGTATATATTTATGTGTGTGTGTATATGTGCATATATATATATATATTTTTTTTTTGCCAATAGCAGAAGGTTTTAACTATTCAGTTCACTATTTGGTTTAAATAATGTTATAGCATAAACAAGACTAAGAAAAAAATCAATAGAATTGTCTGATCTAAGAGGCTGCTTGTTGCATTCTGCTAAAAATATGTGAATCGAGTGTTTGATTTATTTATTCACTTAATTTATTGACTCAATTACTTATTACTTTCATTGTGGAAACAGCAGATAAAGTTGAAGGAAGCCTTTTTTTTTTTTGCAGTTTTTTGGCTGGGGCTGGGTTTGAACCCACCATCTTTGGTATACGGGGCTGGCGCCCTACTCCTTTGAGCCACAGGCACTGCCCTTGGTTGAAGGAAGTCTTTGGCAACGTGGCCTGGCACTTTGGAAACTATGACGTATAAGAAGTATGTAGAATTCTATCTCCGTATCTGGTGCACAATAAACATTTTTTAAAGGGCTTAATTTTTGGATGAACGTATTTTAAAATGAGGGCCAGGTAGGGCCCCCAAATAAAACCATAATTATAATGTGCACATAGTGAAAGTCTTGGTGCATTTGTTTTACATAACTGTCATATAACCTGTCAAAAAGCTGATTGGGTGATTACTTCTGCAATGGCTTTCTGCTTTCAGCAATGTGTGTGTGTGTGTGTGTGTGTGTGTGTGTGAGAGAACAATTAATAGAATTTTTCTAAGTCCTGGACTTTGGCAAGGAAACACATCATGAGACTTCTCAGATTTTTTCTTAAAATTTTACCATGATTAGCAAAACAAGTCATTAATCATGATGCGTTTTTCTGTATTCACTGAGATATTCCTATTTCTAGGCTTCTAGCCAGTGAGTGAGGTCCTACCCTTTGGGCAGAAGCATAAGGCACTTATCTGTTATCATCATTTCCATGGAGAATCATATAATATTCAGTGGGGGGGGGGGATAGTGGGAACTGTCCCTGTGAGGCCCCTCACTTCACAGATGAGCCTGAACATTTGAGTGGTTTTTCCAGCATTAGTGGTCAAAACCTACTCTAATGAGACGGATGGAACAATAGATTTTATCACAATGGAACATAAAAGAACCATATCATATTGATCATTATTTAAAAAATGTGTATACTTAAAACAAATGTTCAATGTGGCCTTATCTATACAACTAATAAGGGGGAAGAAGAAGGAAACATGAACTTTAGCAAATACAAATTTTGGGGGGGAGCGATCAGGAATATTGGGAGGGTAGGTAATTGTATTTCCTTTATAATTTTATTTTGGTTGGTGCAATTTGAAGTTATCTTAATAAAATTCTTCATGTTTTGTAAAAGGCTGCAGAATCTCTCTTTCTTGGCTTGTTTGAATTTACTTACTTCTGTAATCCACGTGTCCGGGTTCCTGTGGGCAGGAAAGGCCGGGTTATCTACCATTCAGGGCTATTTCTTGCTTGCCTTTCTCCTTTTCCAGAAACATGGGAGATGAGGCACATTTGACTTCACGGCGTGTCAGTATCTTCAGAGGCTGGAAAGCCTGCAGAGAACACTTGCTCCATCCGGTCCTTTCACTTGACAGACAAGAAAACCAAAGCCTGGAGATGTTATGTGTCTGTCCAAGGTCAGTGGCAGAGTTGCAATAGGCACCAGGGTTCCTTGCCTGGCTGAAGTGTGGTGATTTTTATGCTACACCACTTTTGTTTTGCAGGTATTCTCAAGCATAGAAACTGGGTCAAGTGCTGGGCATTTGCCTCTGGCCGTGAGTTCACTGCCAACACTCATTGTACCATTATTCCAGCATGGTGAGAACCTTACCCCCAATACTATGTCCTTCCTACCTCCTTCTATCAAGTGATGATGAAGCACTATCACCTCTCACTAGGCACTAACTAAGAGGGACTAAACCTACTGGTGACTAGTGACAGCTTCTTGTCACCAGTGGGTTTCATGTTATGCTGGGGGCCACATAGGGTCAGGCTGCTTTTGATGTGGGATATGTGAGCGGGAGGAAGGAGGAGCACAAGGTTCAGGATACTTGCTTCAAATCCTAGCTCTGTCACTCGGACAGCTACTTTCCTGTTTGCCTCAGTGTCCTTGTCTATAACATGGGTGAATAATACCAGTATCTCCTTATTAGGATTGCTGTGAGGATTCACTGAGTTAATATAAATAAAATAGTTAAAACACTGACTTGTACGTAGAAAATGCTTACTTAATGGAGGCCAGTATTATTAGCGTGGGTCTTAGTATGTAAACAGTATCATGTTTATTTTGGGTCAAGATAGTAACCTGAGGAATGAAGGGGTTATTTCTTCTCACAGTGTTCTGTGTTACAGCTGCAATGGAGTGGCCTCCTTTCATTCATAAAGCAAGTTTTTTTTTTTTCTGGCCTGCCCTGCAGCCTTTGCATACACCATTCCCTTTGACGGCAAGGCTCTTCACTCTTTGCTTTCATCTTGTTAGATCCTATTTGTCCTTCAGATCTTAGAACCGACATCATGTCTTCAGGGGAACCTTCCATGACCCCCTAATACTTTACTACATGTTCTTAAAACATCATTCTCCTGGCCCATTCTTCATCATTCTTACAAGTGGTGTAATTTTATATGTATATGAATGATTATTTGATCAAAATCTGTCATCCCTATAGACTGTACACTGCATTAGCATAGGGATGTTGTCTCCTCTTACTGATCATTGGGGATCACTGGGTCATCTGTGTCTGTATAGTACAGTCCACATGGCAGGCCTTCAGTAGTTACCTGTGGAAAGAATATATAAATGAATGAATGAAGGAAGGTGGGTACAATACAGTTTTGTATTGTACAGTACAATACAATACATCCTGAGATCAAACTGGATGACAACTGGGTGCAAATATTGAGTTCTCAGAGGAGGGCAGGACAAAGGGGTAGATGGAACGAGATGAACACATCTCAGTATTTTGTACAGTCTGCCATGGGAAGTGAAGCTCTAATGACAGGTTGATTCTAATCCACAAAGCCGGAAGTCATTTATTCTCTTTGTAAAGGAGGGAAAACTAACTTTATAGTTTTATTATTTAAAAAAAACTAACATTCAATAATTTGCATAATTTAAGTGTGTATTTATAATGGGGTGGGGAACTTGTGGCTTCAGGCCATATATGGCCCTTCAGATCCCCAAGTGTAGCCATTTGACTAAATTCAAATTTTATAGAACAAATTCTTTTAATAAAGGGATTAAAACAAATCCTTTAAATAAAGGGATTTATTTAGTCAAGTTTGGATTTGGTCAAGGGGCCACACTTGAAGATCTGGAGACCCACATGTGGCCTTGAGGCTGCAGGCTCCCCACCTTTGGATGGGGCTATTCTGTTCACATCTGTTTTAACCAGTTTGGCATCCGTCCTCATTGGTCTTCCTACGCTCATTCATGTTACACTTTGATCCACTCTCCTCCAGCAACCAGACTGATTCAGTTATTACATAATCTAGATTATTTGACTCTACTGCTCAAAAGTTTCCAGTTGCTTCCAACTGTAATAGAAAGAACTCACCTTTCTTCCCTGTGTGACTGGCCCCTGCCCTTCTCCCACCTGGTCTCATCCATTCTCCCTCTTGCATTCATCCTGTACTCCTGCAACATTGACCTTCCTTCACTTCCATGAGCTTTCTTATTCTAGATTCCAGATGCAAAGACTCTTTTCCTTCTCTTTCTTATTTTTCAGGTCTGTGACAGGCAGATACTGGCCTCCCAAAGATGTCCATGTCCTAATCCCTGGGAACCTATGACTATATTACTTTACATGACCAGAGAGCCTTAGTAGGTTTGTTTAAGTTAAGGATCTTGGAGATAGGGAGCTACCCTGGGTTATCTAGGTGGGCCCAAGGTAATCATGACAGTTCTTATGAGTGAAAGAGGCAGTCAGGAGAGTCAGAATCAGAGAGAGGGTGTGAGGATGGAAGCTGGGGTGATGTGATTGTTGGCTTTGAAGACAAATGGGATGATGAGCTGAAAAATGCAGGTGTCCTCTGGAAGCAGAAAAAGACAGGGAATGGGGAGACTCTTCTAGAGTCTCCAAAAGGGATGTGGTTGGCTTTAGCCCTGTAGGCCGATTTCAGACTTCTAACCCCCACAACTGTAATATTTATGTTGTTTTAAGTTGGCAGTTTGCAGTTCTTTCTTAGAACAGAAACTGAAAACTAATGTAAGGTGTCTGCTGGAGATGCCATCTTTTAGAGACACTTTCTCTAAAAAAACCATGTATAATAGAGCTCAGAAGCTCCTCCACCTGCCCTACCCGGTCCCCACCCAGGAGTCTCCACTTCAGTTTCTTGCTTGTCTCCTTCCCAGTAACACCATTTGTAATTATCTTTTACTTATCCTTTGTAAACCCTTCTACTACATAGAATGTGTGCTCTGTGAGGACAGGGATAATAATCTCATTCACCGTTGTATGTTTAGGGACCAGCATGGAAACTGCAATTCTGTATTATTATTATTACTATTCTTATATGCCTAATACTTATTAAAGACTAAGATTTTGCTGTCTAATGCAGGATTCACTAGTCACATATCACAACAAATCACTTGCAATGTGGATAGTGCTGTAAGTATGATATACCAAATTTTGATGTCTCAGTATGATTAGCAGAATGTAAAATATCTTATTAATAGTTTCTATGTTGATTACATGTTGAAATGATGACATTTTGGACATACTGGGTTAAATAAATGTATTATTGAAAAATTAACAATACATTATTAAAATCAATGCCATCTATTTCTTTTTTTCATATTAATAAGGCTATCAAAGCATTTACAATTACATGTGTGGTTTACATTATATTTCTATTGAATAGTGCTTAGACTGCGGATATCTTGAGAGGAAACCCCATATTTTATTCCTCTTCGTACAAACCCAAATGATTTGCACATGGTAGCTTCTCAATAATTTCCTACATGAATGCTTGGTAAATTATTTTATGAAGATTATATAACATTGTACCAGTGTATAAAATCGGACTGAAAGAGAGATTTGCATTCAGCAATTTTTTACCAACCGGATTGGTGACTATATTTGTGATGTTTTTCACCTGATAGATTTTCTAGTTGTCTTAAAATTGATATCATGAATCTGTTTCACCAACCCACAACTAGGAGCCGAGCTAGCTGGCACATGTGATGCAGAATTAGACACTCTTGTATTGTTTAGTGCAAGGGAATTCTGCCTTCAGGAGCATAGCTTTTACCTAAGAACACAGACTTTTTTTATGAAACGTTTAGAGCCATGTCTGATGAAATCCATTAAGCATGATTCTCAGTTTTAGCAAATTACTCTGAATGTCCAAGGGAAAGAAAGTGTGCTCTGAGTCGGGAAGTGAAGGCACTGAGGCTTTAGCCTAGGGTTCTGCTCTTGCCAGGCTTGCTTGAATTTTCTTTAACATCCACTATTTTGTCTTAAAAATTCATGAGAATATTATGTTCTACTCCATAATGTCTGTATTTTTTTGGTATAAATGTATTACTCTGTAAGAAAGTAGAGACTCCATGCATTTTTCCCAGGCTATTCATGCCCCTGATGGACTGACACACCTGGGGCACTAACATTGCACTCTGAGAAGTGCAGAATTAGGACTGATGTGTTGACCCTTAAATTTTTAGAGAATCGTTACACAGCCGTAACAATGATGGGTTAAGCAGTGAGTGGCCTAGCAACGGGTGGGGAGAAGAAGAAGAAGTGATTCCCTTAGTTATGTGTATGTGGGGGGCGGGGAATAAGAACAAAAAATTGTTAGCAAAAATGCTTCGCCCAGCCCGGGGCCTGTGTTGACAGCCAAGACCAATTGACAGATTGACCTTGTCTTTATCTGTCCTTCATTGCCTTTGGGCTTCAGGCTGTCTTTCAGGGTTGAAGCTAGTGCATGCACATTTGTGTGTGTTTGAATGTGCATGTGTCTTTTTAAAAATTTTTTGCAGTTTTTGGCCAGGGCTGGGCTTGAACCCACCACCTCCGGCACTCGGGCATATGGGGCTGGCGCCCTACTCCTTTGAGCCACAGGAGCCACTCATGCATGTGCCTTTTAATGCAGCATTTGGGGGCCAGGTATGGTGGCTCATGGCTGTAATCTTAGCACTCTGGGTGGCCAAGGCAGGTGGATTGCTTGAGCTCAGGAGTTAAAGACCAGCCTGAGAAAGAATGAGATCCCATGTCTACAAAAATTACAAAAACAAGCCAAGCATTTTGGTGGGTGCCTACTACTAAGGAGGCTGAGTCAAGAGGATCACATAAGCCTAGGAGACTGAGGTTGCTATGAGCTATGATGATGCCATGGCATGCTACCCTGGGTAACAAAGTGAGACTCTTTCTCAAAAATAAAATAAAATAGTGGCCCTTGGAATACATTTGCTTATATAATAGTTGGGCAGAAGGGAACATTTGTTCTAGGGCATTCTCTCCCTGAGAGATGGCCCCTTACCTAAATCTATTTAGTGGTAGGCTGGCTGACCCATCTTCCTTATTTTAGTAAGTAGCTATTTACTTACACTGTATTATTTAATCCCTACGTTAGCCCTATAAGGCCGAGATTGGTTATTGCCATTTGATGGATGAGCAAACCAAACCTTAAAGAGGTTACAAGGTTTTCCGGTTATCTATCAGCCCACAAGTGGCTGGGTCAGGATTGAGAGATTCTGGTTCCTTGCTGTTCCTATTATGCTTTGCCGCTTCTCCAGCAGGTTTTGAGACCTTTTCAACTTGATTCTACAATTTCTTTTTAGTGCCTTCTACATCCCAGGGACCATGCTGGACTTAAATGAGTATAGAAAGATGAATATGATACATTCCCTGCTGCCTCCCAGGCCAGAAATTTTGTCCCTGTGTGACAGTCAAAGCAGCTTGTAAGAAGGATAGTAACCATTCAATTACTTTCTTGGGGCAATTCATTGCAAGGAGCCCAGAGTTAAACAGTTCTTATTTAACATTAGCAGATGGTGAATGAGGCAACAATGTCTGCACTCGAAACAAAACAAAAGTAATAAAAGGAATTGGCACTCAAACAGGAAAGATGAACCACCATTCCTGCAGGTCCTTTATCTCAATCATTCGAGAGAACGAAAAAGAATCACTTCATAAATCAGTCGAAGCTGGTCTCACTCTGCCATTCACAGAACATGGAATTACTGGCTCAGACTGATAAATGGATGTCTTTGCTGGAGAACTGTCACCAAGGCTTGTGTAACTTACAGTGCAATTGTTACTTTTGTCCTAGAAAGGACTTATTTATTTTAGCTTATATTATATTTTCATTCTTGAAACATGTCCTTTATGTATCTGCTTTTCAAAACTGGAGTAGATGCCAGCTGAGAAAGAAGCTTTCCTATGATCGTAACTGAAACATAATTTTGAAAGTGACTGATACAAAACAGTGTGTTGATTCTTGGTATTTTACCACCAGAGGCCAAAGACAAAGAACAACTGTATTTTTATAAAATTGGGGCTAATCTAAAATTACAAGTGTGTCCTAAGAAGTGCTAAAACCAGAGTGTGTGGAATCCACGATAAATCTATTAGTGAATAGCCAATAGCTTTATTATTCCATTTTAGTTGTCAGGGTCCAAAGGAGACAGGCACACCTTATTTGTATATAAAATTCTAAATATATATGTATGTATGTATACATATATGTGTGTGTGTACATATACAACATATGGATACACATATGTACTCAAAAATCTTGTTTCAAGAAACTAAATTTTAAAAAAAGCTTTATTTTACTTTGATCCTGTAAAGAGGCTAAAAAGCTGAGTCTCCAGTTTTGCTCTGTTCGTCCTATAATCTCAATTAATGCCACTGGAGCAGAGAGCTGAAGTCTGGCAATAGTATATAACTTGATAATTTAACATAACTTCAAATAATTTTTCAGGACTCCCAAGGGTTTTGGTAAAAGTTGAAAATGAATCCATAAACTATTCACTTACGTGTGCATTGAGAATCTTTTTCTACTTTTTCTTAGCTTATGTTTGCCTTTTAAACTGATATTAGAATGGTATCTTTTCACTGGGTAATCATTCTACTTTTGATAAGCAACCTGGGATTACCCAATACATATCTAATTTTCGAAGTCAACAATAAATTGTCTGAAGGAGCACGAAATATCAATACCCATTTGGCTTGTGGCCAAGCAGGCAGATTTGAAACAACTTGAAATTAGAAGAATATTTTGATGCTTTTGCACAAAACCTGTCCTACACATCCCTGCAAAAACTACAGGCCATCTTCCTTTTCTAAATAACAAATAAATACAATTTTGGCACTTTCTCCTCTTCCCCACTTTAAATAATGCTATCATTTAGAAAATAATTTTATAATTATTTTTCCCATTTCCCCATAATTCTTTTTCCAAATTTCAGATTAATATAAGGGTACAATTAGGTTACATCATTTGTGTCTGGTAGGTAAACTCCAAGTTGTAGTTGAACCCGTCACGCAGGAAGTGTGCCGTGCAACCCTCCATTCATTTCCCCAGAATTCTAACAATTCACATGTGGTCCTGCCAGGTGTCTCCTTGTGTCAATCAGTGTCTTGCTCAACAGAATCTTCTGTTCCACTGTACTGACTCTGTGGATCCCTGTCAATCTCTGAAGGACTGATCCTTTTCTTCTATCAGAGGTCATGTGCCAAAGCATGAGAGCTTTCAATCTTATGTGCAAAGCAAAAGTCTTGTGGAATACTATGCAGCCCTAAAGAAGGATAGAGACTTTACTTCCTTCATGTTTATATGAATGGAATTGGAAAATGTTCTTCTTAGCAAAGTATCTCAAGAATGGAAGCAAAAGTATCCAATATATACAGCCCTATTTTGAAACTAATTCATAGCTTTTTAGGAATGTCATAACCGGCTCTGCGCCTGTGGCTCAATCGGCTAAGGCGCCAGCCACGTACACCTAAGGTGGTGGGTTCGAATTCCCAGCCCGGGCCCGCCAAACAACAATGATGGCCGCAACCAAAAAATGGCCAGGTGGGCACCTGTGGTCCCAGCTACTTGGGAGGGAGAGGCAGGAGACTCGCTTGAGCCCAGGAGTTGGAGGTTGCTGTGAGCTGTGATGCCATAGCACTCAACCCAGGGGGATAGCTTGAGGCTCTGTCTCCAAAAAAAAAAAAAAAAAAGGAATGTCATAACCCAATTATAGCCTTAGAATATAGGAAGGGGGTGGGAGGGGGAGGTGATGGAGGTGGCTAGGGGGAGGGAGTGTGATGGGTGGGGTCACCTCTATGGTTTATCTTACAAGGGTACAAGTGAATCTTTCTAAAAGCAGAGTATGAATATCTTAACTCAATAACTAAGAAAATGACATGAAGGTTATGTTAAACAGTTTGATGAGAGTGTTTCAAAATGTATATGAAAACAGCACACTGTACCCCATGATTGCATCAATGTACACAGTTATGCTTTAAAAAATTAAAAAAATAAAAATATTGAGAAATTAGTATCTCGCAGATAATCACTGGGTTACAGTACATATTATATGTATTGTCTGTATGCACTGAGTATGTAATATGTTATCCATTGAAGATAAGCCTTCTGTACAAAATAGGCTTAGAAATTCTGATAAATCACATATTTTGAAGTTTCTTACACATTATGAAAATCAATTTAACTCTAAATTTCTATAATATTCAGTTTATCACAACTGTAAGAGAAGTAAGCAGAGCTAACCTTTAATTTTCCTTTTATTTGGGGAAGAAAATTTCAAACCAATAAGTAGATATTTGGTCCCATTCTCTTTCAAATTAGATTTAATTACCAGCACTTTCCTTTCTTCTGTATTGTTGCATTTAATTTTGTCTTCTAATGTGATGGTCTGAGTCTTTCCCACAGACAGTAAGCTTCTTGAAGAGAAAGATTGTTGTATTTATGCTTTAGCCTCCAAATGAACATTAAATGGTGCCCCATCCATTCTAGGCAATCAATTCAAATTTCCTTGGCTGACTGAACAAATAAATTTCTATCGTTTTTATATGACCCTAGCACATGTTGGGGAAAACAGGATGGGGTTTAGACAGTTGCTTTGTTAAGTAAAATGGTTTACTTCTAAGGGATGATAGGAAAGAACTATAAACATTTTAGAATCTAAGGGGGCACCAACCATTGCCTGAATTTAACTCCCCAATCTATCAAGTGCCAGCCCTGGGGCTTGAATATTAGTCAAGGAACTCTGCAAGGTTGCCAGAAGACTTCTCGGGCCCAATATGAATTGATGTAGCCAGGGATTTGCAGCTGAATATACCAGCAGTGATACAGCCAGTGGAGACAGAGATTCTGGGAAACAGGTTTGGCAGACCAACACTTAGTATGTAACTTGCTGTCCATTGAAGATAAGCCTTCTGTCCTACATTCTATCTGATCCCAGAAATACACTCAGGCCAGTGTCCTTCAGCAAGACCACCAGAAACACACTTGTATTTGAACAAGTTGAATTTACTACTCATTGCAGTGAGAAAGAACACACACCATGGGGGACCATACATAAAATGTCTCAGTAATAAGGTGACTAAAAAATAACTTAAAGCATTTGGGCTTTGTTTGGGGGATGGTATAAGGAAGCAAGTGTTCACTCTAGGTTGGATGCAGAAAGAAAGTAGGGGAAATTTTATGATTGGGTATTTTGTGAGTGGCTCAGTGACCTTGATTTTGTCTGTGTTAGACATAATAATTATAAAATGACCTTATCTTGATTCATTTTATAATTGTCCCAGAGTAACTTTGTCTGAGGTTGGTGTTCTGTGAGATCGTATGTATCTAACAACAGAACAAGATAGCCTGACATCAGACCAGCATATACATAATACTGAAGTCTAGTCTAGTGAACGTCAGCTCAATTATAGATGTTAAAGGTTGCTTTTTTCTTTTCTCACTCATTATGGTAGTAACCCTGAAAGAAAACTTGGTGAAACCCCTACCCCCAATGTGATGGTGCTTGGAGGTGGGGCTTTTGTGAGGTATTAATAGATGAGGTCATGAGGGTGGAGCCCTCATGATGGCATTAGTGCATTTGTAAGAAGGGACACCAGAGATTTGCTTGTTATCTCTCTCAGAAGAGGTTATGTGAGCCTACAAGGGTATAGCAGCCATCTGTCAATCAGGAGAGACCTCACCAGAACTTAACCAGATTAGCACCCTTATCGCATATGAGAAAATGTCTGTTAGTTAAGCCACCCAGTGATATTTTGTTATGGCAGCCTTAGTTCACTAAGAAATATCTGTAAATATTATATCATTTAATTAAAAGAGAGAATTTAGTTTTGTCTCTGTGAGTGAACCACCAGGGACAAGAAGGGTGGGCTCTGTACATTTACCACATCAGAATTAAGATTAAGCTTCCTATAAAATAGTAATCAGTGTTATGAATAAAACTTTTTTTTTAAGTAAAGAAGCTCTTGAAAATATTTGAATAGACTTTCTCCCTCTTTTCATGTTTCTACAAATGGAGCTTGAGCTGCAACAGACCCAGGATTTTCCTAGGTTTTACAGTAATCTTCCCTGATATGCTGGGTGCCTTCAGGACAGTCCTGTAGGACTACCCTGGGACCAGGAGAGTCATTTTCTTCACCCAAATACATCCCTCATTTACTTTAAACACAAAATGACTTCAGGTGACTGAGTTTAAAGCATTCCATTTTGTTCTAAAGCACAAAACAATACGTTTATGTCTTAGCTCCTTACACACAGTGAGCTGTTTCTGTTTTCTGACTTTACATTAGTCCACAGAGCAACTCCCATGTATCTGCTATTTTACACAAGGGCAAAAGGAATAGGGAGCCCTGGCAAACTGAAAGAAGGGACTTCAGTGGATATCTTTTAGCTCTTAATTTTGGTAAACAGGGTCTTCTAGAATTGGGTGTTGTAACTGTGGTTGTGAGGACCATCTCTGCTTCTCAGCAGGACTTTGGTTTCCTAGCATATACTCTGGCCTCTTTCATTTGCCTCCAATTCAATTATGTTTTTGACTGAGCTTATCAGGTGGCAGCCTACCAGTGATGCCTGTGTACCCACAACTCTTTCCTCCTACTTTGACACACACAGACATGCACAAGCTGAAGAGTCATACTCACATATCAGCAAGGACATGCCCTCATCACCTTCCATTCTAGAACCAGCCTGTAAACGTCAACTCTTTAACCTCAGCTGTCCTCCCCACAGTCATAAGTTATACAGTCATTTTTACAGAATTACTAACCTTTTAATTACACGTGTCATAAATAAGTATAATAACAGAATCAAAGACTATTAGAAAAATAGTTTTTATAACCACTATAATGGACATTTATTGCCTAGCAGAGTGTTGTGCATATAGACAGCACTCAATAAGTACTACTTAAATGAATGAACCCATAATTTTTATAGTTGAAGAAACTGAGGTCCACTGATACATCAAATTTCTTACTCTGGCAAGTTAGCATAGAGCCAGTACTCCAAACTCACAGGATAATTTGGAGGGTTCAGTGAAGGGTCTCAAATTACTGAGAGAGAAATATAAAACAGTTTTGTTTTTTCAATTACTATTTCTAACTGCTCTCAGTCTCTCCTTTCTTTATGAGTAGTTTGGAATATCTTAAGTATTTCAACTGTACATAAATCCAGCACATTGTACCCCATAAATGCATTAATGTACACAACTATGATTTAATAAAAAAAATCTTAATTCCATGCCTTTTCAGCCACTTTTGGTTATTAGAGTAGTTTCACTCAAGATTTCATGATTCGATTCTGTTAATTTTACAAAGTCAGTGTCATATTTAGTTTAAAGCTCTTTTTCTTCTCCAGAGGAAAAGATAAATTTGTGTCTCTATCATCCTGTTGGAGGGGATTCCAAGGATCCAAGGGGCCACGTGGTACATAGTGTCTTCTCTTATAAGCCACCTTCCACTCCATCTTTTTTGCAATAATTTGCACAGAAAAGAGTGAGGAAAACCCACTATGGTATTACATGATGGTCTATGGTAAGGTTGCTTTCCTGTCCTTGCTGCATTCTAATTGCTACTCTGGCTTGTCTCTGGACCTTATGGACAGGTAGAGTAGCTCCTAAGCCACACTGATCAGGACTCTCTCTCATGCTGTTTCCCTTACATTTTACTGAAGTTTATGACTCTGCCACAGGCAGTGACAGCCCCCAACAATGGTGTAGTTTTTAATATCTTCAATGGGTCCAAAATGGAAAATCCTTTAAGATAAGGAAATAATTCTGATCACAAATATTTTTGGACTTATGAGGGAAGGGAGTGGTCAGATCCCACTCAATGGAACACCTCAGTAAGCCATACAGAAAAGCAGCAGCTCTCTAACATCTGGTTGAGAAGGGGAGGAATCTCTAAAACTGGAACATGAGATATTTAATACTGTAAGGACTGGCAGAGGGCAAATAAGTAGCAAGAAAGTGGCTAAGCACAGACAGCAGGAACTGAATTATAGCTAGGAGCCAAATTTTGGCTAGGAACTGTTCCCTGGTGGGAACATATACAGTAAGGAGTTCCTAGTGACCTTTAACTAACCTAAGGTTATTACCATCTAATTAGCAGATCATGGGTGGAGTTTCCATGAACCTTTCTGGGTAAGACCCATGTGTGAAAGGAAAACTGTTATATAACCACCCTATTATGAAACTTGCTATCTAATTTGTTATATTAACATCAACCTGCCAATCACCCTAAAGGTGGGAAATGACAGTCAATCCTGCCAGGAAAAGGCAGTACAAATTAGTGAGTATATAAAAGTCAACACATGTTCAGACTTCAGGTCTTTCTTCACTCATGGAAACTGACCTGTTCCTCTCTCTCTCTCTCTCTGGAACCTGTTTTCACTTTGTTTCAGGGTGTGTAGTTTCCTTCTTCACTTTCACTTCATATACCTTATTTATTTTTCTTGTAATAAATTGCTTGTGTGGGATTTTTCTGTATCTGTGATCATTCCATCATTAGCTTGACTCAGTACCAGTACTCATTCTTGATATTGGGAACTAGGGGACCAGAGAACAGCAAGACAGACCTAAAAATACCTCTATTTCTCAATTGCCACTTTCAATATTTCACAATTAATATTATCTTAATGTATTCTCAATAATGCCAATGTTGTGATAGATATCTTGAATATACACATATATACATATATGTAATGTAAATAAATAATATATATGTCATAGTATGTGTACAGATACATATACACATATATGTATACATTTGTACAAATAATATGTACACATTCATCATATACACATACATGTAAGTGTGTGTGGGTGCATTTCTGTGTATTTGATGTGTGTATTCAGTGTTAGCTAGGAGTGGGAAAGGAGAACCATGAAATTTTTCTAGGTTGTGTGTATAACGTGAATTCATGACTCTGCTCTCTATTTTCCTATTTATTTAGTGTGGTTTTAATTTAATTTATGTAGGAGGATTCTGAGATTAATTTTAATCCAAGGAGAATGTCAGATAAAATATTTTTATAAGGAAATAATTTGAGAGTATTGAAGGAGGAAGACAAAGTGAAAAACTCTACTGTGGAAGCAAAAGATGATGAATGGTAGCAATGAAGGAAAATAAACACAGATAGACCCAAGTGGGATGAAAAGCATGAATAATCAGATAGAGATAGTAGCTGGCTATACCAATGCTTCATGTTTATAAAGTTTCTATATTAAGGTGACCAGATTTTAACATTGGTAAAGCAGGACACCATTGCGGGGGCAGGGCCTGACAACAATGCAAACTTTGATAAGCAGTTCTCGATAATCAGTTCTCAACAATTATTTGTTATTATTAAAGTTTAACATTATAAAATTAACAAAAATAATATAAAACACATATCCTGGCAAAATAGCCACATGGCAGCTGAAAACTGTATATCCCCTTCCTGTTCTCCCGTGTTCCCCAGCTTGTCGTGCATTCTTTCCAAAAATCAGGACTTTTTAAAAACGTTGTATGACCCAGGACAAATTGTTAAAAATTGGGACTGTCCTGCCAAAAGCGGATGGCTGGTCACCATACTCTAGAGTGGGGGAGGGCTACTTGTTTGTTCCAGAAAGTTTAGCTCCTTCTGAGCTAATTGTCCTTGCCTAGAAGCAAGGGAGGGAGCCAGTCTCCTTCTGATACCTTGCCCAGGAGGGGAGTAGGGAGTTTACATTAGCCTTTTCATTTCCAAATGAAATTACATTAACCTCTTCATTCCCAAATGGAGTTACATTAACCTCTTCATTCCCAAATGGAGTTACATTAACCTTTTCACAGACGA
>CAUYQV010188617.1:0-15924 GCA_963574575.1 Galagoides demidoff
CATCACAGCTCATAGCAACCTCCAACTCCTGGGCTCAAGCGAGTCTCCTGCCTCCGCCTCCCAAGTAGCTGGGACCACAGGCGTCCGCCACAACGCCCGGCCATTTTTTGGTTGCAGCCATCATTGTTGTTTGGCGGGCCCAGGCTGGGGATTTGAACCCGCCACCTTAGGTGTACGTGGCTGGCGCCTTAGCCGATTGAACCACAGGCGCTGAGCCCATCTTTTTTATTAAAGCCATCCTAATGGTATCTCACTGTGCTTTTGATTTTCACTTCCCTAACACATAATACTCTTGAGCATCTAGTCATGTGCTTATTGGAGATATGTACATATACTTTTTTCTTAACCTGAAGATAAAGGAAATAGTGAAAGGGAGACATTTTGATTACACATACAACATCAAAGGTAATACAACAACAGCATTTTTTTTTTTTTTTTGACACAGAGTCTCAAGCTGCTGCCCTGGGTGGTGTACTATGGCATCATAGCTCACAACAACCTCAAATTCTTGGGCTTAAGCCATTCTCTTGCCTCAGTTTTTCTATTTTTTAGTAGAGACGAGGGTCTTGCTTTTGTTCAGGCTGGTCTTGAACTCGTAAGCTCAAGCTATCCACCCACCTCAGCCTCCCAGGATTTTCAGTTAGTTTTCATAACATGGCGTAAGGGTCTAAGTCAGTGGTTCTCAACCTTCCTAATGCCGTGATATATTTTCATTGTTACAAAGGGGTCACAACCCACAGGTTCAGAACCGCTGGTCTAAGTTATATTTGTATCATAGATCAATCTCAGAAAGTATGCTAAGTGATAAAAGCAAATTGCAAAATGATATGCAAGATAATACCATTCATGCAGAATTTAAAAGTATGAAATACGTATTATAGTTAGATATGTACACTTAGGTAAAAAATTTCCCACCAAAATCTTTGATAATGGTTGCCTCTGAATAGGGGAAGGGACTGGGTCAGGAAGGAATTGGTGATCAAAGAGATCTTCAGATTTATCTGTAACATTATTAGGGTGAAGTAAAATTAACATAGTATTTATAATTTTTTTTTTTTTTGAGACGGAGCTTCAAGCTATCCCCCTGGGTAGAGTGCCATGGCATCACAGCTCATAGTAACCTCCAACTCCTGGGCTCAAGCGAGTCTCCTGCCTCCGCCTCCCAAGTAGCTGGGACCACAGGCGCCCGCCACAACACCCGGCCATTTTTTGGTTTCAGCCATCATTGTTGTTTGGCGGGCCTGGGCTGGGGATTCGAACCCGCCACCTTAGGTGTACGTGGCTGGCGCCTTAGCCGATTGAGCCACAGGCGCCGAGCCTAGTATTTATAATTATTAATTTGGAATGAGTTATCCATTTTCTGTACTTTTAAAATTTCTCAAAATACATACACACATATGAATCAACGTAAACACCACAGAACATAATGATTTCTGTTCAGTTCAGCGCCCACACAGCTGAAGCGCCGTGGTAAGCCTCGTGCACCCAGCCCATTTGCCCACTAGAGGCAGATTCTGTTTGTGGGGTTTCTGTCTAGAGCCCCAGAATGATAACTGTCTTCATTTGAACTCATTCTCACACTTCACCTTGTATTTTCTGAGTTTTGCTTCCTCAGAAAACCCCTGTCTACCTGCCACACTCTGAAGAGCAGCAAATCCAAATCTCAGCAAGCTGCCCTGAACTAGTTTTCCTCTTGTATTTATTTTATCCCATTATTCCAAGATCTCTCTACAACTCTACCAGGGCCTTCATGAGAAAAGTGTCCATTCATGCCTCGTCCTCACAAGGTGGCCAATGGAAAGCCTTGCTGTGTATGCAGCGTGCCCGGCCTCAAGCCACACTGCTAGGAAGCAGCTGGTGCTCTCTGGGTGGTAGAGTGGGAAGGGTTATTCTCACCTCTCCTCCTGGTGGGCTGTGCTACCTCACACAGTGGTGCTCTTAGCTTTTCATCCTTGTTTGTCTTCCATAAAACAGATATAAAATTATACGCCCTTTGTACCTCTGGGCCGTTGGGAGATCAAATGAGATTGTGTACATGAACGTGTTTGCAAACAAAAATGAATGATGTTTGTGTGTTATTCCTCCCCTGTGTGAGCCAACCCCTTCTGGATCCCCCACCAGCCACTCTGCTCAGTCCACCTGCCAGTCCTCCTGAGTGAGCCTCTTCTTTCCGCCCTTCTCGGTCTATTTTGTGGTGCTCTGTCCCCTGCCCCGCCCCTTTCTTTTCCCCCATTCTTCCTCTCTCCAGTCCTGGAGGCAGCCTGACCCCTTCCTTTCAAGTGTGATCACGTACCACTGAACTGAGGCCTGCTGGCAGCTCAGACTGACTGAGAAAAAGGACTTTCTCTTGTCCTCAAAGAGGTCAGATACCTGAGATAACATATTGTATGTCTTTGAATCTCCCAGGCTCAGGCCACAGGGTCTCCGCGAACATCTCCCACTCACGGAGGCGGTCGCCCGATGCCCATGCCGGTGCGCTCTGCGTCAGCCGGCTCCACGCCCACCCACTGTCCCCAGGACACGCTGAGCGGAGTTGGGGGAGACGTGCAGGAGGCCTTTGCACAAGGTGAGTTTCTGGAGCAGAGTACAGTGGGACCCAGAGGGGCTTGGACACATGTACAAGGGTCCTGCTGAGATTTTTCCAGTTTCTTTTCTTTTGTGCTCTTAGCTTTAAATGGTCTGATTTTCACAGTAAGTATAAATAAGTCAAGTGCTAGCCCCTTCTCATAGATGGGCAGGTCTTCAAGGGGAGGTCTGTAGGCTTTGTGTCAGTGCCAAGAATAGGTCTCTTGGGGTTCGCTGCTCCTTTTTCTGGGTTGTGGGAAGTACCTTGCCCTTTGGGCCTTGCCTCTTCCAGAGGAACTGAATGGAACAATTCCCAAAATCATATATTCGGTCTGGAACATCTTTAGAGCAAGCATAAACAGAAAGGGTAGTACTCTAAATAGGCAGGACCTTGCTGAAGGCACAGTGAACCTGGAATTGCCACAGCCACGAGAAGCTACTGACCAACAGTGCTAAGTGGCTGGGCAGGGGTTGAGAAAGAAGTCTTGTTAGGGTTGGGGCCCTACCTATTGGGAGGTGAGAGCTGTGCTGGGTAGGAAAGCCCCACCTGAGGCTGAGGAACACCTCAGGGGAACATCTGTTCTGGAACCCAATTCTTTCCATTGTTTGGTGGCTATGAAGCATGGAATTGATGGGTCCTGCTCTTCAGGCATGAGGCAGAGGGAGAGACTGCCATAGACTTGGTGCCCTATGCTCTGGATATGCCTGAGGGCAGGTGGAACTGCCCCACCCGCTTAGGTCCACAGGTCTGGCAGAGCTGAGGCATTTTTTGGACCATGTGTCCCCAGTGCCCACCCACCCGGCATCGCCATCTGCTCTGACTCCCCTCAGGTACGAGGAGGAACCTCCGCAATGACCTGCTGGTGGCTGCGGACTCCATCACCAACACCATGTCATCCCTGGTGAAGGAGCTCCATTCAGGTGAAACCCAGAGCTCCTGCCCGGCCCCCCTTCTGCACCCTTCCCCCTCCCCTCCCCGCACCAACAGTCTCTCCTCCTGGCACACCCCTCATTTCCCCCCTCAGCTGTTGCCTTCCAGGAGCACACTGGACCTCTCCACCCACAGCCCTCCCCACAGGGACTGCACAGAGTCGATGACACGGTCAGGCTTATCTTAAGAACGCTCTCGTGGAGCACACGCAACCTGAACTTCACGAAACCCAGCCCTCTAAGTGCAGTCAGGGCCCTGCACAGCCTTTCTTTCCACCTGTGCTTTGTCCACAGCTGCTCTCTCCCCAGGCCTGACTGCCCGGCTCCTTCTGAAGCTTTCCCAGAGGTCTGGAACCGAATCAGCCACCAAAGCTTCAGGACTTTCTCTATTCTTTCCTATCTGATTTGGTTTTGAAACCCTACTCCCTCTTCTGTCTGTGACCAGGCTCAGATTTCACTCCAAGTCCGAGACCCGAGTCTGTCGCCTCCGCCACGCCTCGCCTCGTGTTTGGTCTCACCTGTGACTTCTTTCTCAGCCTCTCCATCACTCAGCCACTTCAGAGACTTCTCAGAGACCTTTACCTCATGGCATGTCACCTTACATAAAACCAAGGAGAGAGAGAGAAAGTAAAAAGGCCATTCACGTATCATCACATCTCCAAGTATCCCAGTGACTCCATCAGTTACGTAGCTGCCAGATATTTACTAATTATTTTACAGTGGGAGGATTTTTGTGTCACGTATTAAACAAATGGCTTCCCTTCCTAAGCACTGTCATAGTGCTTTTAAATACCCTGACATAGCTTAACAGAGTTATTAAATAAAAATATAAACTAGCTAATCCATGGAACACTAAAACACATACTTATTCAAACATTCTTAGGAAAGATGAGAGTTAGATTTTTTTTTTTTGAGACATTCATAGGATAAAGCACGTGCCTTTAGGGTTGTCATGGGACCACTCAAGGTCTGGCCCACAGCTTTGCTCTCAAGTTGGCCTGTTTTCATGTAGAGGAGAATGAGTATGTGGCCTGAGTTGATCTTTCCAGTTAAGATGCTGATTCTCTTGCCCAGGGAGCTTTATTGGGCCATTTCTCCATTCTTGTAGTTTCTCAGCCCCCATTTCCTATAGCTCTCCACAGATGACAGAAATCCCACATTAAGAGAATATCTTAGGGGATTTCAAGCCATGGAAATTAACCACACTTGTGCCTTATGGCCACTTGTTAGGTTTTATGCACAGTAAGTGGCTCCCAAGCTCATCACACCAGGCTGAGAGGACACTGGACTTCATTAAACATAAGCACATAGAGACCAAACAACTTCACAGATTAAAAGTTCAGGTGGCACGCATAGCTCAGTGGGTAGGGCACCGGCCACATACACTGGAGCTAACGGGTTCAAACGCAGCCTGGGACCAGCTGAAAGTTTATAGGGATACTCAGCAACCTCTCCTAATAGGAAAGGATGATTTGAACAAAACTGTGGAATGTAATTTAGAAGGTACCTTAGAGATCACATCGACCTGTCCCCTTATTTTAAAAAGATAGTGAGTATCAGAAAAGTGACCTGCCTAAAGTTGGGCATTGTGAGGGGCAAGGCTGGCCCTAGAACTTAGGTCTTTAGAACAGAAAGCCAGTGCTTTTATCCCACCTAGGACAAGATGGCAAACCCAGAGTCCCACAAGTGCTCCTTCCCCCATGCTCTACTTGCCCATGCACTGAATCCACACATGGCACGGTGTCCCTATGAGATATGGAAGTAAACCCTTTTACTTGTGAGCATGGCTGTCTCTCGATGGGTGGAAGACGCAAACCCCCGTCACATGTGAGTGTGGCCATCTCTCAATGGATGGGACAGTCTTGCCCAACGTCTTTTGCTTTTTACTATGTCCTTGATAGTAATTTTACAGGTTTTTGTTATGATGACAGTAGATACTCAGATTATTTTTAGATACATTAGGGTATACATATACTATATATATCCATAGCTTGTCCTTCTCATCTTTTTTTTTTTCCTGATACAGTCTTACTATGTTGCCCTCGGTAGAGTACTGTGGCATCACAGCTCACAGCAATATCATATTCTTGGGCTTAAGCAATTCTTTTGCTTCAGTGTCCCAAGTAGCTGGGACTACAGGCACCCAGCACAACACCTGGCTAATTTTTTTGTTGCAATTGTCATTGTTGTTTAGCTGGCCCGGGCTAGGTTCAAACCCACCAGCCTCGGTTTATATGGTCAGCACTGTGCTACAGGTGCCAGGCTGTCCTTCTTGTCCTTTAAAAAATATTTTCACAGATAACAGAATCCTAGAATTAGAAAGGGTCTTAGAAGTCATCTAATCCAACTTGCCACCTAATATAAAAGTCCTTTATTTGAATATTTCCAGTGAGTCCATCCGTGACCAGCTCTAATAACTGGAAAGTTCTTCCTTACTGGGAAACCAAAATCTGCTTTTTTGTAACTGATTTATCCTTGACCCCTCCCCCACCCCCCAAAAGCCACCCAGAATAAGCCCAGTGCCCCCCTGCAGGTTGGCCTTTGGAGTGTGTGGTGGCAGATGACATGGCTCTTCAATGCATATTGTCGTCTTTGGGCTCCCATGCCCAATTCTGTCAGCCATTCTGAATGTGACGTACTTTACACTTCACCACCCTGCTTGACCACAAGGATGTGGCCCAGTTTTCCAAGACCCCACAAATCAAAGTGAGCACCCAGGACTGAGCACATGCTGTCTATCACGGGGGAATCTCAATCCTGCAGAGCCTGGGCCATCCGTGGCCCCTTGCATGGGCCCCTGGGAAAGCACCTTCATGAGCATTAGCTTTTCCTAAACAGCCACTTTGTAGTCATTTTTAAGTTTGTCATCAGCTATAACTGCTGACAGGGGTTGTTTGGGGTTTTTTTTTACAGAAACTAGTATTACTCTAGGTATTCCCCCACTGTGTACTTCTACAGCTGCTTTCTTGAAACTGAATACAAGATATTAGATGTATCCCTGGTAGATGTCAGCACCTCAGGGAAAAGAAGCATAGAGAAGAGGCAGGTACACCATTCCCCCACCCTGGTCCCCAGGGAAGCCAGCGGCAGGATAGGTGACATCAGACTGTGCTGCTGCTTGTGGGCTCAGGGCTTAGGAGCCCCTATCCAACATTGCTGGGGTGTGGACCACACAGGTGCAGATTGGATGAGTTTGAGCACCCTTGGAGGCCTGCAGCTGTAGCTGGGGTTTTATCCTAGGCCTCAGAAGTTACCTTCTTTGTATGCTTGTGACACTGAAGGGTCACTGGCCTCCTTGGACTTGTTTTCACAGCAGAGGAAGGTGCAGAGGAAGAAGAAGAGAAGATGCAGAATGGGAAAGAGAGAGGTAAAGGCAGCTCCGCAGGACCCCTAGATTGAATGGGGAGCAGAGCTGTTACCCCAAGAATGAACCCCCCTTGTCTCTGACTCCTTCCTGCCACCACCTTTCCCAAAGCTTTCAGGCCCCTGCAGTTCCTTCCACCTACTTCTCCCATCTGAAGGTCAAGCTTCTTCCTGATACTGTGATAGATGGTTGGAATCCAGGAAGTAGATACAAGTAAAATACAAAACGTGACCCCTTGCCTCAAGGAGTCTATAACCTAATTAGGAAAGCAAGACTAAGACGTGCAAGATAAACGAGATAAAATGAAGTGACAGAAAAAGTTAATCATAAAGCTTTGCATGTGTAAGTACAGTAAGGGTTTCTGAAAAGGAGGAGGTTATGGTGAGCTAGAATAGCCAAATGGTTTTGTGGCTTCATGGAAGAATAAAAGAAGAAAGCTGTCCGCAAAGGACAATAATGCCTTCCTGGCTTCATTTTATATAAACCCTTTTAATGCTTGTCACCTGGGAAGAGCACTGAATGATCATGTGTGATCCCCTATGATCCTTAACAACACTGTGAACCAGAGCAGAATTTTACTGAATATTCTGAAGGAAATAGACTCAGAGAGATTTTGTCCATGTAGCCATGACATGGCAGAAGTCAGGCTTGAACTGGGTCTTTCTGACTCTAGACTCGTGCCCTAATCTGCATCCTTCTATGTCATACTGAACAGAAAACAAAATTCTCTTTGGATACTTGAGAGTTAGTTGTTTTTCCATGACTTATTAAGGTGACTAGAGCTGGATTCATTCCTTCATTCTGTAAGCTCCCTAAGGTGGCGATTTCAGTCTGTTTTGTTCATGTGGTATTCCCAGTGCCTACAACAGGAGGCACCTAGTGAGCTGTCAGTAACTGAACAAATCAAAGGCAGTAACTAGGGTGATGTGGTTGGGAGCTCCTTATTGGGGAGAAGAATGGAGTGGTCACCCTAAGGAGGCAAAGGTAGAAAGGGGAGGGGGAGCACCAGCCCCCTCACAGATGCCTGTTGAATGTTGAGCACGCAACACACCCTTGTTCAATTTCACAGCCCTCTGAGGGAAGATTTCTAGACTTGGCCAAGAGGAGTGAAATAACCTGCCAGGTTACAAATGGCAGAGCCTGCCTTTGGCACAGGTATCTCCAACTCCAACGCCCACGCTTGGGGCTGAGCAGAACTAGTAGGCTAGGTGGAGTGGAAATGCCTTAAGGAAGGGGAGAAGTTGACTGAGTAGGAGATGCAGGTACATATGCATTGCTGGCCCAAACGGGCTAGTGTGGATAACAGAGAGAGGTCATTGGCTTCTCAGAGGGCAACAAATTTACCAGAAAGGGGCACTGAGATTGCTGAGGAAGATACTGGGAGAAGAGGGAAAACATCCTGCAGGTGCTGACCACACCTAGTGTCCCCTGGGGGGTGGGGGCAGTGCCTGTGATGAACAGAGGAGAATGACATATCTGGCATTGACATCAAAAGGTAAAGTTAGAGAGCCCCAGTGTTTCACACATCCAGAAACTCTGCATAGAAATGCAGAGATGACTGATGTCCCCATGCAGACAGCAAGGGAGGCAGAAGGGCACAAGGTGAAGAGAAAATACACAGGTAAATTCACACTTCTGAAAACACATGCACACCAACCAATCCCAGCATTCACATGGAATGTTCCCCGCTGAAGATGGAACAGCTGCTTCTTTGGCCTCCTGTCCCACATGCCCTCCCTTCCCTGTTGGCTCTCCCTGTGGCCTCTCCTCGGTTTCCCTCTACTCTCCTAAAGCAAACCTAGGACTCTGCTCCTCCAAGCCTTCCTCCTGGCCCCAGTCTGAAAGCAGGCCAGGGCTCACAGGCGAATTGGGTGTGGTTGCCCTTGCCAGGTCTCAGGGCACCCTGTCAGCACCTAAGTCGCCTGTCAGCATCTCTTCTTCTGTACGTGTCTTGCCCTTAGATCTCCTCTCTCTCAGCACAAATACCAGAGTTTGTGTATGTCTATGTGAAATCTTTTTGTGAGGATGCCTGAATTTTTATTTCTGTGGCTTTTGGGTGTCATCCCTAAGGGCAAGAATGTTAAGACTTTTTTTTTTTTCTTTTTTTGAGACAGAGTCTCAAGCTTTTGCCCTGGATAGAGAGCCATGGCATCACAACTTACAGCAACTTCCAGCTCGGGCTCAAGCAATCCTCTTGCCTCAGTTTTTCTATTTTTAGTAGAGACAGGGTCTCACTTTTGCTCAGGCTGGTCTTGAACTCATGAGCTCAAGCAATCCACCCACCTCAGCCTCCCAGAATACTAGAATTACAGGCATGAGCCACTGCGCCCAGCCTAAGACTTTTTTTTTTTTTTAACATTCTTCCAAAAATGTTTTAAGAATTTTAAAAAGATGGCTCAGCACCTGTGGCTCAAGTGGCTAAGGCACCAGCCATGTACACCCAAGGTGGCGGGTTCGAATCCAGCCCGGGCCTGCCAAACAACAATAATGGCTGCAACCAAAAAATAGCCAGGTGTTGTGGCGGGTGTCTGTGGTCCCAACTACTTGGGAGGCTGAGGCAGGAAACTCTCTTGAGCCCAAGAGTTGGAGGTTGCTGTGAGCTGTGATGCCACAGCACTCTACCCAGGAGCAGCTTGAGGCTCTGTCTCAAAAAAAAAAAAAAAAAAAAGAATTTTAAAAAGAGTTTTTTTAAATGTTAACATTATATAGGTCCTAGGATATGTTCCTGAAGCTACTATGTGGCTCTTATATATGGGCATTGTTGTGAGACTGTTTTTATGGGTGGACCTTCTGATTCTCTGCCATGATCTAGGCACGAAATTTTACTATAAACTGAGCTAGCAGTAGCTACGGTCCTCTGGGCATTAGAGATCAATTACTACCAACCATAGAGAGAGAATATTTGCTTGTTTGGTGTTGGAATCATGCTGACTTAATATACACCCAACTTGGCCAGCACCCAGTCAGGCTAATATAGCCACTCAATACAAAGCCAGGGAGAGCCAAATGGGCACTTTTGAAGAATTTGGACCAAGCCAGGCTTTTCAACCATATTCACCCCTCACACCTCTTCCTGTTCCACCTTGGCTCTGTGTGGCTGTGTCCTGGGGAGTGTTTCTGCTCTATGGGGTACCCTTCCTACCTCGTATCTTGTCACCCTGAGTGTAACCAGGATTATACAGATGAGTGACAGGCTAACACAACCCATATCACCTCGGAGCCCTCCAGTTATCCAGAGCCTCATTTATGCTTCTGTGTCCTTCAGAATCTCCTCTCCCAGAATCTGCCACCCCTGAAGTTGGGAGCTATAAGTGCAGTTTGTGCATTTAGAGAGTCCCCAGTGCACATCTGCACAGCAGAGAGCCTCTGTGAGAATAAACGCAAGCTCTTGAGGGTCCCAGCAGTGCTGAGATTCCCTGGTGAGTTAGAACCTGGTATGGCATGATGCCGGAGTACAGGTCTGTGGGAGGAAAAGCCCGCTCTAATCACAGGCTCACTCATTTTCACTTGGTTAACTTTCAGAACCAGATGACCTTTACCCCCTGAGATAACTGCTCCCTAATTTAAGGGGGCTTTGATTCCACTTCATTCTTTGTCATTTTTCTTCTGTTTTTGTTTTGGCCATTGCAGATAGCATGACTGTACCCCATTATCATACCTGATTGAGAAAAGTCAACATTTAAATAACAAAGGGGAGAGGCAGGTCCAGAAGTCCATGAGGTGGGTGGGTCAGAAAAGCCCCGTGGGAGAAGGTCCAGACTGAGAAGACCCTGGGTGTAACCTCAGTGTGTTCTTTCTGCCCATGTTGCCATAGGTTAGCAGAGGAGCCCAGACAAAGAGGAAGCTGGGGTGAGTATAGAGTATGACCCTGCCCTTCCCCAGCCGTCTCCCTTCTTCATTGCCCGGTCAGTCCTAGGCCAGACCCATCTGAACAGATGGGGACACAGGATTTTCTTCAGAGCCCACTGCACCTTCCCTTCTGCCCCAGCCTTCCCGCTTGGCTCTGCTTCTGGGCCAGGGACTGTCACTGCATTATCTTTGGGCCTGGTCCTCAGACATGGCCTAGTGTCCCCTGTGTCCAGTGGTTGCTGGCAGACCTGACACTGCTGGATGAAATGAGCCCTGGTGATGGTGAGCATGGCCACCCCCCCAGGCTGCTTTGCCTCCCATGCTCCTGACCCACAGACACATTTGAGGATCACAGTGACTACAAAGCAGACCTACCTGCTTCCATGCAGGTGCCCCACCAGGCTGCACCTTCTTATTTCCTGAGGAACAAATGAATCAAAGTACAGACCCTCACCTTGAGGAATTAGTCAGTCCCCCTTTTCCAACTCAAAACCTTAACTCTTTCTAGTCCCAGCTCCAAAATACCACAACTACTGGCTATGCTCCCTAAAAGGGACAAACATTAACTGAAGATCAGTCAGTTCTCAACATCTCCTTCAAGTATAAATTCCTTTGGTGCAGTTGTGAGACGTCTTCATTTCTAAATCTTTTCTTCTTTCTCCCTCCCCACTTCTTATTTTCAAAAAATTAGGTATCTTTTTAAGGGTTAAAAAACAAGAACATAACCACAGTTCCAGAAAAGGAACTTTCTCAGACCCTTCTAAGTAGAAGTATCCCAGCACAACATGCGGCCTCCCCAGCCTGCCCCTCCCCCACCTGACTCAGGATGGTGCAGAGCTGCAGAGTGGGCAGCACCTGGCAACATGCCTTCCCTGGAAATCACAGAGCCCCAGGGGCTTGGAGAGAGGCTTCTCCCTACACTGTGCACATTCGGGCAAGGCCTGCAAGCCTAGGCGCTGCAGCCAGCAAGGAAGATCAGGAACCAACTCGCCCTGCAGAAGCCTGCCTGAGCCCCTCTCCCCCTCGGGCAGAGGGAGCTGGGGTGTAGAGGAAGGCGTCAGAGCCGTCTGGCCCACCCCATCTTGGTGCACATGACGCTAAGGCCCCATCCCCAGGAGTTGGTGTCAGTACTGGAGTCAGAGCTGAGTCTTCTGCCTCCTAATTCTGTCCTCCCATATCATGCATTTATGAGAAACTCACCAACAGTGGAGAGTCACATGAAAAGCATAGGAATCCAAATGTCTCAGTTTTGGGGCTAAGTAAGGCTTCCTTCCGGTCCGCTCAGTATTTATAGGCACAGCTGGGTCTTCTTTGCCCTTCTCCTGGGCCACAGTTCCTTTCAAGAAACCACCACATTCTAAACCTTGTATCTCGGATTCAGTCGTTTCATTTGTTCCTCTATGAAAACATTTCCTGAGCCAGTGACATAAGAAATAACTACAGAGGACCCTAAGTACTACTGGAAGGAAGGATGCCCCTGTACACCCACACCTATCAGGCGCGGTTCCTGCAGATCCTCTTCCTCACAGCAGATGTTGGAGGCCTTTGCCCTGAGCCCTCAGCAGCGTCCGTGACTAACCGTGAGTCTGTCTTGCACAGGCTCAGAGGACGTCGAGCAAGTTGGCACCAACCCGATGAAGGCAAGGTCTTCCCCCAGAGGCACATTCCTATCCATCTTTCCGCTGCACACCTGGACCAAGCTCACAGGCTGCCAGACGTCACTTCACCCGCCGGGGAGAGGGGAGCTAGAGTGGTGGGACGTGGGGGGCGGGGAACTGCGAAGCAGCTGGTGGGCCTTCCCCTATAGCCCTGCATGTCCTAGCATCTCCATCACTCCCCTCAGGGCATGGTCTCACTTCTGCATCAGGAGCTTACCAGGAGGTTGAAAAGAGAAAAGAAAAAACGCTGTGCCTGTGTGTGTGTGTGTGTGACCTGATGAATCTCCTGGTGTCAGGCCAGCACTCGGGGTGCGCCCTAGTAACATGGGGACACAAGTTTGCTCCTTACCTTTGACCTTTAACAACCAACAGGTTTCTTCTGTCGTGCAAAGAAAGCGTCAGGCCTTGCTCAGTTCTATAGACATTCACACCCTGGCCACAGTACTAAAAATAGCCTCACTCTGGTTAGGCTTCCTCCCGCCCCAGGGATGCGCCGCTGATCAGCAGCCCGCGGGGGAGGGGCCGTGCGGCTTCCTCGGTGGGAGGGGCTGCGCCGCGGAGCAGGGGCCGGGCCGGGCCGGCCTGGGGGCGCTGCCGGGGCCGCCAGGGGGCGTCGCCCTCGCAGCCTCTTCCCCCGGGGTTCCATTGGGCTCTGGCACACGTGACCATGGAAGTCCAATTCCCGGTGATTTTCATTTATGTTTTTCTCCTCTCTGGGCTCCAGGATGTTATTTTTAGTAGAAGAACTGCTATAAATATTTATAAAGGGCAGCGACTGGGATGAAGCGAGAGGGCCCACAGCTGGTTTTCCAGGAGCCCCAATCCCCCGCGACCCCTGCCCTCCGCCCTGAGGCCGCCAGTATAGAACGGGGTGCCCCATGCCAGGGGCGGGGCGGAGAGATGGTCCTCCGTAACCCAGGAAATAAGTGGTGGGGCGAAACAAAAGGGTAGTGGTTAAATCTTCCCACCCTTTCCTCTCCACCTGCCTACTCCCCTGTTACTCCCATTCCTAAAGGAGGTCAAGGCAGGTGGTGTGGATAAAACCGTGCCCTGTTGGGCGAGGCCCTCAGTGTCCTAAGTGCGCGGTCGGTATGAGGGCAAGTGCAGCCTGGATCACTCCAGCTGGGAGAGTATGAAAAGGAAAACAGGAGACTAGCGGCTGGCTCTAGTGTGGAGAACATCTACCCTGAGCCTCAGGAGGAAGCTTTCCCTACTGGAACCTGCCCAGCCCGCAGGTGGACTGAGGCGCTGGGGACTCATGCTGGCTCAAGCAGAGGAAAGGACTCACACCCAGGGAACAGGGATCCCTGCTTGCCTGGGAGGGTCAGAGATGGTAAAGGTGAATGTGACCATATGGAAAGTTCTGGAGACACAGTGCCAACCTATGGTGAGATCAGGTGTGAGAGTACCACAGGTCTTCGAGGTGACTGGTGACCCCATGTGTCCCTCACTATCCTGTTTTCCCACGCTTTGTACACTGTCCCCCTGAGGGTGAGGCAGAATCCCACCTCCTCTTTCGTCACTTGAGCTATTTCCCTTTTATGGGACAGAAAGAGCCAAAGGAACAGATTACAAGCACCAGTGGTCTCCAAGCAGCTGGGTGCTCTGGCCAGCTGGTTACCAAAGGCAGGTGAGCAGTGTCTCCTGTGCGGGGTCTTTACCAAGGAGGAATACTGACTTCTTCACCTACATGGAGAGGTGCAGAGCCCTGGCCTCTCACTGTTACCAGCACCTGGAGGGTAGTGGGAGGGGGGTGAGAGGGCCATGAGGGCTTTGATACCTGCATTCAAATACATGGTGTGTTCTTTTGTTATGTAAGTTGATGAAGTCAGAATGACAGTTGATTTTTTTTTCTTTTTTTGAAACAGAATCTCACTATGTCACCCTTAATAGAGAGCTGTGGCATCACAACTCACAGCAACCTCAGACTCTTGGGCTTAAGCGATTCTCTTGCCTCAGCCTCCCGAGTAGCTGGAACTACAGGTGCCCGCCACAACACCCAGCTATTTTTTTGTTGTAGTTGTCATTATTGTTTATTGCAGGCTTGGGCCAGTTGCATGTGGCTGACGCCCTAACCACTTTGCTGCTGGTGCTGAGCCTGACAGTTGATTTCTTTTAGAGCTAGACTATCCACTATTATTTCAGGCATCTGAGTTGCCTCTTTGAATCCTGACGTTTGTCCCTTTCCCTAATCTTGACCTAAAACACAGGTGCTCATCTGATACTGTGTGCTTCCTTCTTAATTGCTGTGGTCATTTAGGAGCCCACTTTAACCAAAGTAGTTGATTTTTTTTGAGAGACATATACTGACAGTGTTATGTGCAGCACCACAGCAGGGCTGGTGCTGTGTGTAGCACTAAAGACCTAAGGATATCCTGGGTCTTGAGGAAGCAACAGGTCCACCAAGTTCTGGTCCATAAATCCCAGCCATGCTGAGCTTCCATTTACTGTCAGAGCCACTCTTCTGCCTGTTGTGCTTTCTGCGCTGGCAGACTCTTCTTCATTGCTTACTCCCTGCTCCTGTAGTCCATGACAGCTTCCAAAAGGTACAGTTGCTATGGCAATGCCTAGAGCCATTAGAATTCCTCCTGCACCTTCTGGAAGAAAAAAACTCATGAAGAGGCATTCAGCGGATTCCCAGTTCAGAGCCAGGGGTCAGGTGATGGGCTATCTGCTGGAAATGAAGGTAGGACACTCTGCCTTCCTTGGGAAGACACACTCCATAGCTGCAGGCTACAGGCACCTGGGCAAGTTCTCTGCATGGAGATCACTAAATGAGGTGTCCTGCTTGAGTCTCTTAGGTGATACTATACCAGTGATTCTCAAACTTAAGCATGCATCTGAATCCCTTGAGGGCCTTTTTAAAATATGGACAGCATGGTCATACCTCCATAGCTTCTGATTCAGTAGGTCTTGGGTGGAGCCAGGGAATTTGTAGTTCTAACAAGTTCCCAGATGATGCTGGTCCAAAGACCACCCTATGAGAACCATTGTCCTAAATCTTCTATGAAGGAAAAAATTAGATCATGTAGGAAGTCATCACCACTCTGGTGGAGAAAGGCCTGTCAGTCATCTGGTAGGAAAAGAAAGAGGGCACTGAAGTCCCATTTCATGATCAGAGACCCTGGGGATGTATACTGGAACTTATGAGCCCTAGACTGAATTCTTTTAGTTCCCAACAGTTAACAAAGACCTTCCTTTCCGTGAAGGTACAGCAGCACCAAGGCAAGACCTTAAGTTGCAGAAGCCCAGCATCATGGCTTACCCAGTGGCTGAGTGAGGTATTTCTGAGTCTAGAGTTTCAGTGGTGGGGGATGCTGAAGATGCCTGGCACAGCAGGGATGACGGGGGGGGGGGGGGGGGGCGGGGGGTTGCGCCCCAGAAAAACAAAACATGTGAATTTTTACCCAAAAAACAATCACCCCGCGCCCGCAACAAAAAACCTCTGTGCTAAAACAAAAAAAAAAAAAAATGGCCCGGCGTTGTGGCGGGCGCCTGTGGTCCTAGCTACTTGGGAGGCGGAGGCAGGAGACTCGCTTGAGCCCAGGAGTTGGAGGT
>CAUYQV010188619.1:0-24083 GCA_963574575.1 Galagoides demidoff
GCGCCTGTGGTCCCAACTACTTGGGAGGCGGAGGCAGGAGACTCGTTTGAGCCCAGGAGTTGGAGGTTGCTATGAGCTGTGATGCCATGGCACTCTACCCAGGGGGATAGCTTGAGGCTCCGTCTCAAAAAAAAAAAAAAATACTCAGTCACATCGTTTGGTAAATTCTAGTGTAGTATTGATTTTAGTTTATGCACACTACATTTTATTAGCCCTCATCAAGGTTACCAGGACATAGCCCTTAGGCCTGTGTAAAATGAGGAGCTGTAGAAAAACATGCCACTGCACAGAAGGAGGTGAGAGCCCACCTGTGGGCCAAGTCAGTGTGTGAAAGTATTCCACTTTACTGATTCTTAATAATTCTAGAAAAGGGAGGTCAATGGTATTTGAATAATCTTGGTTTTAGATATGATCCCTTCTCACCTATTAGTGTATAATTATTGGCCAAACCACTGATATTTGCATGTGAGAATTGGAATAAGTAATTTTGGTGTCATTAAGTCATCTTGCTGTCTTTGTTGCAGTCACTAATACTTCAAGGATTTTGTTTTTTGTTTCTGGTGTGATTGCTCATGCTTACTGTGTTCATATGCATCTGTCTTAAAACTTCCCAATTTAAAAAAGGACTAAAGGCCAGGCGCTGTGGCTCACACCTATAATCCTAGCACTCTGGGAAGCAGAGGTGGTAGATCGCTTGAACTCAGGAGTTCTCAAGACCAGCCTGAGTAAGAGCAAGACCCCATCTCTAAAAATAAAAATAGCCGGGCATTGTGGCAGGTGTCTGTAGTCCCAGCTACTCGAGAGGCTGAGGCAAGAGGATTGCTCAAACCCAAGAGTTTGAGGTTGCTGAAAGCTGTGATGCCATGGCACTCTCCCTAGGGTGACGACTGAGTGATACTCTGTCTCAAAAAAAAAAACAACAAAAAACTAGTAATAGTTATTAGGCCCCAGTCATAACCTTGGTGTGTTTGTGAATGGTTTGGTAACTAAGTAGAACCTTAAAGTGTGACCTTTAGATCACCACGAGAAAAATATGCAAAGTATAGACTCTTGCCGTCTCTTCCACCTGCACAGATTCAGAATTCCATCTTACTAAGATCCCAGTTAGACATATTAGATTCTCAATGTAAATAAAAAGATTAGAAAAAGGAAGAGTAGAGTGGCATGCTTTGGTATACAAAGAAATTTTGACTGTACAATTTTATTGTTGTTGTCTTCAGGAACAACTATAAAGATTACTCCTTGGAATCCAGACTACACTTCAGAATTCAGGCAGCTCTTCACCTCTGGAGAAAACCGTCCTCAGATTGAGCAGAAGATGAAAGATGGAATATTCCTGTCAGTTAGCACCGGCATCTGCTATAGATTAGACCTTATATTAAAGTGGAAAAATGATCTTGTGAATAAGAGACAAAAAACTAATTTTATTGTCAATATTTTCTATCATCTGAGTAGTTTACTGTTGCTCTACATAATTTTTTTTTCCTATGGAATGACATTCAGTACTATCTAGAAAATTCTTATATTTTGCCTCTCCAAACAAAATTTCTTATTAGATTTGAATGGGGGGAAGGGGCAATGAAGTCTTTTAAAAGACTTATAGGTACAATAAAACCTAATTAGATTATTTATTTTTTTAATGTGGAAATTAGTATTGTTTAAGTAATACATAGTTTACAAGTTGGACCATTTTTAGATTTGTTGGTCAGTTAAACTTCAAAGATATTTTGTTGCCTAGTGTTTACATTTCAGAGGGGAAATAAACATCATTTACATTTAAAATTGCTTGACAATGACCTTCTGAAGATGATGTGATAATGTACTTTGTAGGTTGAAGAGACCTGTATCTATAAAAGATGATGAAATATTAAATTATTACTTTTTTACTCTTCAGGTTGGTTAAAGGTAGTGATACTTTTGAGAGACTGTCCTGCTTTTGAATGTACTCATCTATTATAATAACACAATCCAAAAAAATCCCTGTGTATCTAAAGGGAAGGAAAATATCATATTTTAGGAATGATCCTTAACTTTGGCTACAAGAGCCTAAGATATATACATTGATTATTTTTCTTATAGGACTCAAAGTTCCTGCTGCTTTAAGTGAAATGTAAAATAGTAATAATTTTTACACTTATGATGTTGGTAAGATCTAATTTTCTAATCTCTCCAGCACTGTGACGGTTCCTTGTAAATATTTGGACTGTACTTAGTCCTTTAATTGGGAAACAGAATCAGGGCATGGAGAGGAAGAGCTCAGAGAGCTTGACTGTGTGGTCCTGGCTCTGCTGCGGGTTAGCAGTTCACAGGGCGGCCCTTGGGGAGTTCCCTGCTCCATGTGTATCACCATATCTTACAGATGACTTTGAAGGTCTCTTTCAGTTTTGTAACTGTGAGTCTATGTATTAGGTATTTATTTTTAACAAACAATGTTAAAATGTTGAATCAAAACCATTAGAATATGTTTTATTTTTCAATCATCACTGTTCCCCCAGTTCCCCACACGCATGTGTCATTGCTGAGGACCTGATTGCAGCCAGAGTGAGCAAGAACAATTCATGAGTGGATGAATCTAGATTTTTTTCCTATTTCTATTTCCAGTTTGAAGAATAACTTGACAGAGAAGCCTCTGTGGTTTTACAGAAAGAGCCACAGATTAGGAGCCAGGAGTTTGTCTCTGTGGGTTAATAGTTCTGTGACATGGAATAAATGACTCACCTTTCCTGGGGCTCATTTTCCCCTGTGTGGATAGCAATGTAGTACTTGGTTCTTATGAGGCTTCAATTAGAAAAGGCACATAGTAGCTCTTCGTGAAGTAGGAAAGGCTATACAAGTATGAGTTATGTGATTACAGTATCAGCATAAAAGTATTGGCTGAGTCTGTGGCCTTGTTTGTAGAATGAAGGGGAAATCCAGATACCTTTGAGTTTTATTCCTGTGTTTGGCATTAACAATAGACCAAATTGTGTCCAGCAGTGTTTGGTGGTATTTTCTTCAAAGTACTGATTTTTAAGCAATACTGACGATGTATTTCCAATGAAAGATATTTGGTATAACTCAAGTCAGCGTACCACCCCTTCAGATAACTGGTGGTAGATATCATTATGTTATTAATTATATAACTTTAGGTATAGATAGAAGAAAAAATAAAATTAACTGCCTTTACAATTAGTAATGGAAAGTATGTTAAAAATTATTAGTGTATAACTTTGGGAAAAAGTTTCTAAGGTCCTTAGAAGAGTTTTGGTAGCCTTATTTTTTAAAGGTTATACACTGCAAATCAGAGTTGAAAATAAATTTTAAAAGTTCTCTTTGAGGTATAAAATGAAAAAAATTATAAAATAAGAGGGATTTTAATTTTAACTCTATTATCAAACAAATAGAAATTCACTTCTTTCCACAAAAAGTTTTCTTTTGTTACTTTTCTTATTTTGTTATCTGTATTATTACTTCCTATTCTTTATGTAGTTACCTGGTAGTATGGACAGTCTATCTAGCTGATTTTTAAGTACTGTAATGTCATTTTAATGTGACAAATAATTTATGTTTTCTTTCATAGTCAAGGTATTTTAGTGGCACCAGCTGCTTATGGCATCAGCTAGCACTGCATTGTGGAGTTATTTTTTTGAGTTAAGGTGTTCTGTGAAGAATGAGTATGAGGTGACAGGGTTTTGTCTATTGAGGGGTATGTGCAATGGGGTGGGTTGCCAATGTGTCTTACAGTGCAATTTGTGTAGTTCCTGGGCATAATCGCCTTTTTTTTTTCTTTAATGGGGAGGTAGGGTTCTGATTGGTGCTTTGTAAATTTAAGTAGCAATGGTGTTTTTGTAGGAATGATGACAAGGAAAGCATGATATCTACTTGATAATTAATGAAAGATTAATTACATCGGCTCATATATAGATTATATATATATATGTATACATATAAAATTTTTTTTTTTTAGAGACAGAGTCTCACTTTGTCGCCCTTGGTAGACTGCCGTGGCGTCACACCTCACAGCAACCTCCAGCTCTTGGGCTTAGGTGATTCTCTTGCCTCAGCCTCCCAAGTAGCTGGGACTACAGGCCCCCCACAACGTCTGGCTATTTTTTTGTTGCAGTTTGGCCAGGGCCAGGTTTGAACCCGCTACCCTCAGTATATGGGGCCGGTGCCCTACTCACTGAGCCAATGGACATATATTTTAATGTTTTCTATGCTTCTGGATAGAAGAAGGTTCCAAGTTGTATAGGAAAAAGAAGTTCATTGCTTCTCTGTATCCTTATAGGGTAGAGATGAGACAAGTAGGTAGAAGCTGTAGGTAAATTTCAGATTAATAAATGTCAAGGAAGATTTTTCATCATTGGAATAACCCAGCAGTATAACCAGTTCTTTTGCAAAGGGATGCATTTAGCAAGGCATTGTGACTGTCATTCCTACCTGTCCTAGAAGCTTGGACTAGTTGAACTTTGATATCACTTTAATTCCTAGATCTGGGCTCAAATCAGTAGGGGGGGGTGTAAAGAGGAAAGCACCCCTCTCCTCAAATAAAAGTGAATGTTTTCCCCTTTGAAGCTACTCTTAGAGGTGGTTGTGATGGGCACTACAGTTAGTACTCATTATGATTCCACTGCTAATCCATTCCTTCAAAGTGAGTCTATTCATCTTTGTGAAGAGGGGGGTTCCCCCTTCCTTGAACATTAAAAATAATTTTTAAAAAGGCCATTAGATCAACTGGAAAAATTTCTGGAATTTTTTTTTCCCCTAGTTTTACTCTCTATATTTGGAAATCTTAAATTCAAATACATTTAGTTAAAACGAGTTAACAAAGACTCCAGTGGTCATTTTCATACCTGAAAATTTTGTGATTTATTGGGTCTGGAGTGGATTTTAGGAAATTATCTTCTTCTCTCCAGCCTGTAAACAGTGTTGTTTCTCCTTCAGTCCTGCTCTGTCCAGTGCAGCAGCCGCTTGTCCTGTGTGGCTAATTGAGGTCTTGCACACACAGTGGCCGGGACACTTGTGGGAATGATGCTGAGTGCTGAGACCGTTCATTCACACGGGCTGCGCTGCTAGTCCGCTTCCGGGCATTCTGGCTTTTACTTGCTGTCTTCTGTGATCACCCAGTTTGTGCTTCAAATATCTATTTGTGAAATTAACTTTTTGTGCTTAAGTGCCCTTACCCTTTCATTTCGTTTTTTCTTCAGATGACCAAGGTCATTGGCATTTTTGAACATCGTTCTGCTCTCCCCACCAAATTCCTTAAATACTAAACTAAGGCTTTATTTTTGAGATTGCTATTTTAATTTTGTTATACAGAATTCTTTGCTTTTTCACAATGTACAGCTGTTAGAGTCATAGAGGTGCAACTCTCACCTTTAAGATGTTAGTAGATTTCATTATTAATATTTTCTAAGATTACATTCTTCTGAAAAATGTCGTGAAAACTTTTCTATTGCTGTATGTCATCAATGTTTCAACATGACCCTCTTGACTAGCCCAATGTTCCAATTTAAAAGTTTTAAAGGCGTGCATTACCACTTAGAAAATAATTTGGTAGACAGTTTAATTTATGTATTATGCCTTTTGCTGCCTATCAATATTTTTGAATGTGTATCATAGCTAAGTAATAAGCATACATATATTTAAGATATTTTTAATCTCTTTAGACATTTCTTAATCAGATACATATATCTATAGATAAATATATAGAAAACAACTTACAAATATCGAATAGACCATATTTTATACTGTTCTTTCAGAGGGAGTGTGCTATTTTCCCTAAGTTGTTCTCCCTCAGTCCCATTGTTGACGTATTTTTTCTTTAATTATTAGATCGCTTGTTGTCAAACCCTCTTCCTACCTCCCATTGTCTTTTATACATTTGCTGTTAGATTTAGTTACTTTGGAAGGTTGAACTCAAAATGTCATGAAGGGGCACATCAGAATTTATCACCAGGAAAAATCCCTTTTGTGTTGAGTTGTTGCTACCTGATGTTGACGGTTAGACTTTCATCTTAGGAAGGGCCTGATGGAGTCCCTTCTGTTCTGTTTATAACTTCAGAACTACAGAAAGAAGTGAGGCAGGGACTGTTCAGTGGACTGAGATGGCTGAGCAGTTTCTTGGCCTAAATTGTCCAGAAGGGATATGTGGGTCCCACTTTAGAGGAAGTCCAAGCTCAATTCCCTTATGTCAACAATGTATTCATGACATGTGTCTGCACAGTGATCTTATAACAGGACTTTGCATGGGAAAACTAAAGCAGCTGCTTCACTGTACTTAATATGAATGCCTCGCTGCATTTAACTAATGAAGATGTCTAAAGATAGGATCTTTATTAGGGAAAGTCAAGGGATTCTAATAGAAAACTTTATTAGGTAAAACTTGAATATTAACGTACAATGACCCTTGTATGTTAACGCAGTAGTTCTTTAAACAGTAATTTAAATGATGAATTTAAGGCGTATCCCCAGTGGGAGTTTTTTGTTTTATTGCTACCTAATATTTTCTAGTAAATTTGTTTTAATTATTGGTGTCTCGTGGGTACCACGAGGTAACAGGAAGTTGGTTGGTCTCAGTGTAGCCACACTGATAGCCAGTGAACCTGAATGAAAAATTAGTACAGTAAAGATGACTTCTTATGTCATTTTTAAAGGAATTACATTATTTTGAGATGCTTATGGGTCTTAATTTGAAGGGATGACATTCTCTGCTTTGGAAATCATGCAGTCATTTTAATTAATTTATATTTCTAATGGACACAAATGTCTAGTTAGCAATCTGGGGGGGATAGTAAATGAGTACAGTTTTCATTAATTCACATTTTTTTCCTAAAGCGATTTATTTTTCATGCTATACAGTTGCTTTCTATAGGTGATCTTTTAAAAGAAAGTAATTTGCATGAAAAGAGGGGTTACAGTGAAATGGAATGGCTTCAGCACTGCTGCGTTCTGTTTCACAGAAGGAGAACACATGTGTTTCACCAATATGTGTGGTTGGAAAAAATTACTAAATTCTCACCAGGATGCTGCATTCTCATATCGTGTTAGGAAAGTTCTATACATAGTTTGTTTTTTATTTTTTCCCTTTGCTAACTGTTGACACCCAAACACCTGAATGAAAACCAACTGGTCATTTATATATTAGTGTTTTAAAATATTTATTTGCAAATGTTTATAGAACACTTGAATTTTTTGATGCAAGTTGCTAAATCATATGTAAAGGCAAATTATATATATATATATTTAATAAGTGAGAAGTATTATTTTATTACTAAAATTTATTTCCAAAGCAAATTTATTTTGTAGGTGTTTCATTTTTGGAAAATTTTGCTTTGCCTTAAAACACACAAAATAAACCTGTCTTGTGATATGGTGACCTAAAACCCTTGTTGACTTGGAGGGGGATTTTGAAATTCATCGATAATGTGTTTTTCACTCCTGTTTGGATTAAACAGAAATAAAATTGGAGGCCATAGCATTTTGTAAGCCAATGCCAAGCTTCCTGTTCCATCATCAAAGTTACCTGTTCTGTCCTTTATAATTCACTCTTCTATTAGTAAAAGTTGTCATCATTTTATCTCTTTTCTCATTACATTTGAATTTCGTCTTCTATCTTTCCCATTCTCAGTGATCACAGTTTTTACAGAGAAAAGCATTTTTAGAAGTCGGAGATGTGTGAGTTCTATGTAAAATGAATGTGTTAGTAACATCCATCTGCTGATCAAGGAGGCATTGGATCTGGAACCAGAAAGTGAAATAGATTGTAGCTATAAAAGTATTTTATCAATATAAGTCAAGAAGAAAGAAGAAAACTGTGAATATCTCATATTTTTTAATATAAAAACTGTGTTCCCAATGAGTATTCTCTTGCTGATTTTGTGTTAATGTTATCATCTACGATTTGTAAGCTAATGCTGATATAAAATCTAAAATTTCAACATGAAGACAGCAGTTCCCAAAGCCTATTTTTACCATTAAGATGTTTTTGAAAACAGATGCCATCTTAGAAATTATATTTTTAAATGCAAATAAATCATCCCAACGTGAAAGTCAACACATTTTACTTTTCATTTCTTGGTATTATAGCATACTCTGCATTATTAGATACAAGTTTAATTTATCAGATTTTCTTAGAGTTCAATATTTTCATATTGCTACAACTGGTTTACCTAATGTCATGCAATTGAATTGTTATCTAAATAAATTACACTTTATGGAATTGCAGTCTTACTCTGGTTGGTTTACGTGTGGAAGCTATACACAGTATCTGTTTTGCTGGTCTTTCTAACCTTGAATTTTTGTTTCTTGGTAAGATTGTTCTTTCAATCTTAGAGGGGCCTGCTTTGTGCCATATTCTTGGCTAAATTCTGGGCATGAGGAGACAAAGGGGTTGGTCCAGTTGTCTTGAGGGAGGAATGCCTTCTCTGTCATCTTTTTATCATCTATTTAATGGCTCAGAGGTTTAGATTAGTTGCTAACATTCCAGTTTAAGGGGGAAAATCTTCAACTTTAGTGTAGTACAGGGGAGAAAGTACTAGTCTCTGGGAATTAGGAGTTCTGTGTTTGAGGCTGGTTGGGTTGTGGCATGATCCCTGTTCTTACCCATTAACTTCTCTGGATTTTGCCTAATGCCTTTCTAACATGGGGACAATTCCACTGCTTCTTTCTGCTCTAAGAGGACTCAGAGGAGAGGTACTCACAAGCTGCAAAGGGCCACTCCAGCATAAAGTGCTGTCTTCCACTTCTTCCCTGTAGGCGGCAAGGCACACAAATGTCACAAGCCAGGTGTTCCTGTCAGTGGGTGCCTTTTCATGACATGATTCAGTAACTCAGCTTCTTTCAATCTTGTGGCTCTGCCATCCTTAGCATGTGGTGGCTAAGGTCACTTGTGGTCTTTGCAGCAAACTGTTGGAGGGGCAAAAACATGGAGATGGGTGGGAGGGAGGTCGTACATGTCATCTGCCCATGTTCTACTGGCTAGAACTGAGTCCCCCTGCTTTACCTAATGACAAAAGAGGCAGAAATGTAATCTAGTGGTGGGCTGTGGAAAAAGGAAATGGGTGTGGTGAACAGTTCGCTTGTCTCAGCCACATCTGCATTTGGACCGGATCTGCTAGGGTTCTCCCACTGCTCATCTTTCCTTTGTTCTTTAACATAAGAACCTTGCTAGACTTAGAGACTCATTTGGTACAACTCTGAGTATAAAGAAATCAACTTTAGTTTAAAAACAGCTTGAGCAGGCACATACTAAATGGAGAAGGGGTGTCTATAGATTCAGGGACAGGACCATGGGAGATCCTCAGGAAGTATTTTATTTCATAATAGAAAAGCTGAGAGATCTGGAAAGTTTTTCATTTATTTCTCCTGTGCATCTACTTCCTTCTTGGCAGATGAACTTCAGCTAGCGGCTTACAGGCCACTGTGATGGGAGTATGATGGGAGGCATATGTCCACAACAACAAAGGCTTGTGTTTCTTATGTGCTCCATCTGTATTTCAGGCCAGTGAGGGATCAACTCCATGTCATTCTCGAAAAGGCCCTGGGCTACCAAGTCTAAACTATTTGTACCAAGTCTAAACTGTTTGGAATGAGAAGAGGAAGGAAAATAGTTTGTGTGAATTGGTTCTTACAGCTTCCACCTCGAAGGGAGGCATATTTTATGTCCAAAGCAAATCACACAGCTTTACCTAACTTCCACTGAGCAGGAAAGTACAACCCTGATGTGTCTGGGAGAAGCACTAGAAGTAGATGATAAACAGCACCAGTGAATACCTTTTTGGTTGGCAGACATCTGGCAAATTACACTCACTTTTACTCCAAGGGAGATAACAAAAAAATTCCTTCTAGTTGTGGCATCTCTGCAATGAGCCTGATACACTTATTGCAAATCCAAATGTGGCTCCAACTGATCTGGACACCATAAGCTAAAAAGTTATTTACCCTCTGCACACAATTTACATACGAGTTGCTATGGTTTGAGTGTCTCCCTTCAAAATTCCAGTTGAAATTTAATTGCCATTGTGATAGTACTAGGAGGACGGGCCATTAAGAGGCTTTGCACTTGTGAATGGATTTATTACTGCCAGAGAAGCTTGTTATGAAGGTGAGTTTTGGGGTGGCTGTGGTGGCTCGTGTCTCAAGTCCCAGCCATTTGGGAGGTTGAGGCAGGAGGATACCTGGAGCTCAGAAATTTGAGGGCTCAGTGACTAGGTCACTGCACCTGACCCAGGGGGCAACAAAGTGAGACCCTGTGTCACAAAAATGAAAAAGCAAGTTTGGGCCTCTCCTGCCCTTTTGCCCTCCACCACCGGATAATGCAGCACCAAGGTCTTTGCTGGATGTGGGCTCTTGACCTTGGCCGTGTCAGACTTACTACCCTCTAGAATTACAAGAAATAAATTCCTTTATTCATTACTCAGCCTGTGGTATTCCAGAACGGATTAAGACACTAGTTGAGCAGAGACTCCATAATCATCATAAAACAGCTACGCAGAAGGTGAGGAGCAAAGCCTGGGGAGCCACAGCAACCACAGGTCTGTGACGGTGTGAAAACCCTGTGCCTTGAGCTTCCCCACCTTGTTTGGGCCTTGATCCCATTTCCTGGGAGTAGCACTTATGCACATTGTTCTCTGGTTTCACTTTCTGAGGTATTGTTTATTTTCCATAATTTTTTTGTCACACTTTTGAGGTGACTATTAAAGAAATTGCCCTCCATAGGAACTAAGCATCTTTCTCAGCCCTTTCTCACCTTATACTGGGGCCAAAGAATTGCTTAGCATTTTAAGTCTCAGAAAGTCTCAGCCTTTTTCAGGGCAAGTGTTTCTTTAGTAGTACAGTTCTCTCAAAACTTCAGTCTGTCTGATTCAGCATCATGTGCGAAATCAAGGCATTACTCAGTCCCATTGACGTAACTGACTAAACTTGATATTAACTTGAGTCAATACCATCTCTGGAAGTGACTTTTGTATTAGAATATACTAGGATATGCTATAGTAATAAATAGTCTCCGAGTCTCAGTGACTTAAGAGAGTAGTTTATTTCCTGCTCATGCTATGTGCGCATTTTAGGTGAGTAGAGAGCCATGTTCTGGGTTGTGGAAGCCATTGGAACCTCCACCACCTAGAATGATACTCATTGCACAGGGAAAGGAGTTTGGCAAATTGCACACTGCCAAAATGTCTACATCGAGGTGTAATGTACCATTAAATTTATTCTTTTTATTATTTATTTATATGTATTTTTGAGATAGACTCTCACTCTGTAACCCTCAGTAGAGTGCCAAGACATCATAGCTCCCCGCAACCTCAAACTCTTGGGCTTAAGGTATCCTCTTGCCTCAGCCTCCCGAGTAGCTGAGACTACAGGCGCTCGTCACGATGCCAAGCTTTTTTTAGAAATGGGGTCTTGCTCTGGCTTAGGCTGGTCTCAAACTCGTGAGCTCAAGTGATCTACCCACCTCAGCCTCCCAGAGTGCTAGGATTACAGGCGTGAGCCACCACGCCCGGCAAATTTACTCTTTTTAAATAAACAGATCTACTTTTAGTAAATGTATATTTTTGTGCAAGCATCACCACAAACTAGTTTTAGAACAAGTCTATCACCTCCAAAAGTTCCCTCTAGTTCTTTTGCTGTCAATCCCAAATCTCAACCCCTTGTCCCCAGGAATACATTGACCTGGCCATTTCTATGGTTTTGCTTTTCATACAACATTTAACAAATAGCTGGAATCACATATGTAGTCTTTTGCTTCTGGCTTCTTTCACTCAGCATATGTTTGTGAGTTTCATCCATGTTGTTAGATATATTCATAGTTCATTTTTATTATTGGGTTACATTCCACTGCATGAATATACCATGTGGTGATTATCTATTCACCAGTTAATAGGGATTTGGGTTGTTTCAGATTTTGGCGTTCGCCAATAACACCACTTTGAATATTCACTAAGTTTTGTGTGGACAAAAGTTTTCATTTTTCTTGGGCAGATACACAGGAGTGGAATTCCTGGGTCATATGCATGTGTACATTTAACTTTTTAGGATACTGCCTCTCTTCCAAATGGGCTGTATCATTTTTCATTTCCCTCAGCAATATATGAGAATTCCCGTTTCTCTGCATCCTTCATGAACATTTTGATGTTGTCACTCTTCATTGTAACCATTCTGGCATATGTGAAATGATATTTCATTGGTACTTTGATGCATTTGTTTTTTTTCAGACAAGGTCTCACTCTGTTGCTCAGGCTGGAGTACATTAGCTGGATCGTAGTTCACTGTAGCCTCAAACACCTGGGCTCAAGTGATCCTCCTACCTCAGCCTCCTGAATAATGGAACTACAGGTGCATGCCACTATGCCTGGCTCATTTTATTTTATTTTTTTAGAGATGGTACCTTGCTATGTTGTCCAGGCTGGTACTGAACTCTGGCCTTAAGCTATCCTCCCCACTTGAGCTCCCAAATTGCTAGGATTACAGTTGTGAACCACCGTGCCTGGCCCATATTGGTTTTTTAAACAATGATATGTAGTATACACAACAGAAAAGTCACTATCTTAAAGTGTACAATTCGGTGGTTTTTAGTGTATTCATTAGTTTGTACAACCATTATCACCATCAATTCTAGAACAGTTTCATCACTCTAAAAGGAAACTCCATACTCAGTCATGATCCCCCCCAATCCCAGCCCCCTGGAAATGACAAATATAGTTCCCGTCCGTATAGATTTGCCTATTCTCAACATTTCCCTGTAAACGGAATCATATGATATTTTACTTTTTTGTGTCTGGCTCCTTTTACTTAGCACAATGTTTCAAATACCATCACAATGTAGCATGTAACACCACTCCATTCCCGACTAGTATTTCATTGTATGGCTATATCACATCAGTAATTGAGCGATATTTGGGAGGTTTTCCTTTTGGACTATTACGAATAATGCTGCTACAATCATTCATATGCAAGTTTTCGCGTGAACATACGGTTTCAGTTTTCTTGGATACATACCTAGAAGTAGAGTTGCTGGGTTATATGGTAATTCTGCATTTAACTTTTTGTGGAACTGCCAAACCATTTTCCAAAGTAGCTGTACGGTGTTATGTTCCCACCAGCAGTATGTAAGGGCTCTGATTTCTCCACATCCTCCTAACACCTGTTATCTTACAGTTTTTAAGTTAATAGCCATACCAGTGGGTGTGAAGTGGAATCTCATTGTGGGTTTTGATTCGCATTTCTGTGATGACTAATGATATTGGACATCTTTTCACATACTTATTGGCTACTTATATAATTTCTTTGGAGAGAGATATCTATTCAAATCTTTTATCCATTTTAAAGTGTGGTTGTTTTACTAGATATTTATCAAGTATATGATTTGCAAATATTTTGTTATATGGATTGTCTTTTCATTTTCTGATAGTGTCCTTTGACACACAAAGGTTTTTAATTTGTATCAGGTCCAATTTACTTGGTTTTCTGGATCTTGCTTGTGATTCTACTGTCATATCTAAGAAACCATGGCCTAATCCAAGGTTACACAAGTGTATAATATGTTTTAGTTCTTACATGTAGGTCTTTGATCATTTTGAGGTAATTTTTGTATATGGTGTGAGAGAGGGGTCCAACTTCATTATTCTACATGTGGCTATCCAGTCACGGCATCGCTATCTGTTGAAAAGCACACTGGATTTTACAGTTTCCTCCCAGAACTTTCACAGGCATCGTTTCCATTCGTATTTCACTGGTCTGAGCAAGTCATGCGGTTATGCCCAGCTTCAAGAGAACAGGTAAATACAATTTTACCACATCTATTCATGGTTCCAAGTTCACATGTTAGAGTTCTGTGACTGTCTTACTTAGCACAGGTCCCAAGTCCTTGAAGGGGGAGTTTATATTGGTCTGGTCTAGGAGAAGTGATGTGAATTTCTCTTCAAACAGTTGTGATGAAGGTAACAGGGCCATTTGGGGACGGACATTGCTGCTGGAAGTTTACAAAAAACCCTATGGACTGGGGAGTGGAAGAGTTAAGGGGAAAGGATCATTGTAAGCCCCCCCAATATCTATGATTTTGTATTTAATCCTGGTTTAGCTTACTTAAAGCTCATCCACTGCTATAAGTGTCCTGATTGTACTTTTGTTTATCAAATACTTATTGAATTTCTGCTGTTTCTTCAGACTCTTCCAGGCACTTGAAAAATACCAGTAAATAAAACCGAGATTGGCTTCTTTATGGAACAAAGCTAGTCAGTGTCTCTTCCTTTGAGATGTGCAGAAAAGCAAGAGATCTTTTTCTGAATGGTAGGTTTACACATTACCTTTGGAAGGCAATGGTAAAGAGTAAAAAAAAACTTTGCCTTTAACCCTGACTGGAATGAGGGACCACTGCAGTTTTCGGCACCAGTGTGGCATGAGCTAACTTACTTGAGGCTGCTATGACGAGGGCAGGGTGCCCTGGAGAAGGCAGCAGCAAGGCGGCCCAGACTGGAGGTTGTAGCAGCTCGGACTGGAATGTGGTGTCTGGGCTTTGAGCCTGAACAAGTTCAGGGTAGATTTGGCTCAGCTGAGATGGGCAGCTTGTGGGGAAATGCTCAGAAGACAGTTGTAAACATAATGCACGTAAGATCTCTCTTAGACATCTTGGTCTTAAGTGGGCAGATGGATAAATGACTCTGGAATTTGGGAGAGAGGAGCCCATCTCTACTAAAAATAGAAAAACTGAGGCAAGAGGATCGCTTGAGCCCCAAGAGTTGGAGGTTTCTGTGGGCTATGATGCCCTGGATGTCTACCCAGGGCGACAGCTTGAGACTCTGTCTCAAAAAAAAAAAAAAAAAAATTAAAGTTGGGAGTCCTCAGCATACAGATGGCATTGAAAGTTGTGTGACCAGAGACTTACAAAGTGACCTCAAGGAAGGCCTATGTAATGTTTTATCAGTAATTATGATTTGGGGTGAATTATTAATAAATGCTCTGTTCACCTTCAAAGCTAAATTGAGCCTGGTGGGATTCACATTGGATAAAATGTAATATAGATGAATAATATAAGCATAAACTTAAAAATGAAGTCTTTTGATTAAATAAGGCCTTTGTCTGGCTTTTTGAAGACTTCCATATAGCTAAAAGAGGCAGAGTGTCATTTGAGATTTAAAGGGGGGGGGGAGCCAAGCATAAAATCTCAAACTTTAATTAAGAAAATTTGACAATGTTAAACAAGAAGCAGCTGCGAGGGGGAAGATCTGTGTGCATTTTTAGCCCCACTTTGAAAGCCTCAGATTGATTGTCTTTGGAGCAGAATGGAGCAAATTGTCACAAATCTTGTTTTCTGAGAAACCAGTTATATCAACAGTACGGCATGCCACTGCCACAGCCAGCAAGCCAAAAATAACATGCAAAGGAATGGCTGCAAATCTATTTAGAATTAAGCCAGTAATTATTGCGTTTGTGATCATTTCCAAGAATTGTTCCTACCCAAATATTAAATGGAAAATAAGACGAGATCATTCTAGCCTTGAGAATTTTCTATTTCATTTTTCTCTTTTTCTTCACTTGCTAGTGATTCATGTTAATAAACTGTTAATAGTTTTAAACAGAGCACTTCTATGTTGAAATTGAGAAGAAAGTCATTTTAATAATATTTTGGAGACTTCACATTTTTCTTTATTAAAAGAGAAAATAATTTTCTTTTGGCTATTTATTTCTGTGCCTAAAATTACTTATATCACTAAAACTTCTGAAAACCCACATTAAAGCTATGTGTTCACTGAAGGTCCTGGGGGCACCAACTATTTTCTGATCACCTTCTATGATCAAATAAACAAATCTTAATTTGGTCAAAAATCTATTTGGCAAACTCTGAGTGAATATGGAGAAAGGAGTCCTGCTCATGGAACCAGTGTAGCAGTGGAGAGAAACCTTCTTTAATTCATCAATAAACTAGTTTCTCTAAAATTAGATGGAATCCTTTTATTCCAGGACAATATATTTTTAAAAATGATTATTGCATAATTATTTAGGAATGACTCCTTAAAATCTGTGCAGCTCCTTCTCCTGTTTTCATATTCCCCTGGAGCTAGGTATATCAGCAAATCACGTACACCAGTGGTTCTCAACCTTCCTAAAGCCGTGGCCTTTTAATACAGTTCCTGTGGGTCGTGACCCACAGGTTGAGAACCGCTGATGTACACATTTATGATGCTCCTCAGTCTACGAGGAAGCATGTATATTTTGACTTTTCTTTGCCTCCGGGGATTCTTTTTTATCTAACCCTTGTCTGGGGTTTACACATAACTTTCATCCAGTAGGACAAGTACACCTTCCTCCTCCACCCTTTCTTACCCAGGTGATCTTCCTAAGGTTGCATCAGGCGAAGTTTGACCACAAAAGGTGACTGACTGGTTGTCAGAAAGATGAATGCTGCTTTTAAAAATAGCTACATGACGTTCCCTTTCGACAAAACTGTGGCTCTTGGAAAGGATCAGAAGCTTAGGTCCAGCTATAGAACAAAGACAGGCGTGATGCTCTCTTAGCTACCCTGCTTCATGCATTTGTAGAGCGGACCTTGTCCCTCAACCGTCTGGTAATTTGTGTGTGGAGCACAGGCTGTAGTGTAGTGCACTGGTGCTCAACTTTTCACATCTTGGACTTTATAAATCTTTCAGGGAGCAGGTGGTGGGTGAGGGGCAGGAAGAGGCACAAAGTCATCTTTAAATATGATTGCTGTCTAAGGTGAGGTGGTGTGGGGAGGGCCAGTGTTTCAGATCAGTACACAACTCTTTACCTCCAGGATGCACTCCTGATCTTTCCAGACGACTGCTCTGTCCCTAGACTTAGTTTATATAAACATGTACAAAAGTGTTAAGTGTCCAAGATTTTGGTTATCATGATCCATGGCTGGATAATAACTGTTGGGGGGTATTGTTGGGTAGAATGTGGGGCTGAGGGAGCACAGATTCTATAACCCTGTGTCCTCCCCTTTGGTCATGGAGCAACAACTCCATGCCAGATCGCCAGGATCTCTTGTACTTAGAATCCATTCTCATGGCTCTTACACAAGCTACTGGGAAGCCCACAGACTCAATAATTGCTCCATTTTTTCTTTGATATTAAGTTTCTTTTTCCATATCCCCCATAGTGATTTTTCCATTACCATTTGATGCTCAGTTTTTATTTTCCCTAACACTGGTCCCTGGCAGTCTCCAAAATCTCAGGATGCATAATAGATTTGAGTTCATCTTGTTCCTTTCTCACCTACTTCATCCTAAAGTTGATTTCTTGATTTATTTGAGCAGTCTTCTGCCCTCCAAAGAAAGGGTCTGTAAAGCTTGGTCGAAAGGGAAGAGTCTCCTGTTCCAAGGCTGGCAAATTTCTTCCTCCCTTGGCCTTTAGCAGCCAGCCAGCCACCAGCTGTCCCACCATGCTGCCTTCTGTTGGCTCTCCCATGGATGTGGCTCACAGTCCCTGACTTTCCAGCTACTTTTAGGTTTTTTGCTGGGTGTGTCGCAGTGGGACAGCACAGGCAGTTGATGTTTATGCTGGTCGGTACGCTCAGGTTGGGCCTCCAAGCTGTCACCTGGAACAGTCAGTGTGGCTGTGCTTATTTATTCTGAGTTGTGGTTTGGACATTTACTTAGCCTTAAAATAGGATTTGTGTGTATATGGCTCTCAGGTACTTAAAATAGGATTTTAAATGACCAGAGGGGATAGTATTAGAGTACCCTATGAATTTGTGAAGGAAAGTCATGCTTTCCTTACAGGCTGAGGTGATGGATGCAAGGTAAACTGGGAACTCCCAGGACTTTTCAACTTATTCATATCCCTGGGTTTAGACCTGAACTCATCTGTGATGTGCATGGTTGACGGCAGTGGCTGTTATTTTTGTTGTATGGTTCCGAGCAAATCTACACTTTGTTCCTTCTCTATGTTTGTTATAGCAAATTGTCCAAATAATGCTGAGTGTGAATGTTCACGTGCCTACTGAAATAAGGAGGGTTTTAAACAGTAGGCAACTATACAAAACCAAAAGGATAAAAATGGCTATTAACAGAAGAGACACAGATACCAAACACGAGATATTCAGAAGGGAGTAGAACGTCTACTAGCAGGACATCCATTCTGTAGTTTGAGGAAACGCCCTCATGCACCATTCTTGGTCAGCTGACAGTGGGCATAGGTGTTTGTTTCTTACTCGAGTGGGCCTCACCCAGAGAACCTGGCTCATCAGGTATAAGTTCAATAAAACAATCTTTTATTACCATTTAAACGTGATAAAGGTGATAAAGGTGGGGAAAGGGGGAAGTAAGGTGGGGTTCTACATGAATGCCTCCATTCAGCGCTGAATGAGCCCTCAGGCCACAAATTGCATCATGGAGATCTACGTGAAGAGGGTGGACCTTGTGCTGCAAATCTCAGATGTGCGCATCATCAGTGCCATCTGCAAAGGAGGGACAATGGTTGTGCCAGTTGGACTTTGGGCAGGTCATACAACAGCAAGGAACAGAGTCTGTTATTCTGGATGCCTTGGGAGGGCCAGAGGGCTTCTCCTGCCTGGGGCTGACTGCGGACAGTCAAGGCACTTAATTAGATGGCTAAGCCTTCTCAAAGAATAACACAGGGATACAAATGCCCTACCCCCAAAGTCACAGTTCAGTGAAATCTGACTCACTGAACTTTAATCAATGAGGCATCTCATTGATAGCCTTTTTTCATATACTAAAGCCCATACAGACTTGAACCAATTCAGAAGATAGTCTGTTGGCCAATGGGAGAAATCTATATCACCAGGTAGCATTTTCTTGGAGTTCCAAGGCACCACGGAGATCGTTTTCCCCTAAGATCATTACCAGTGCGAAGCGTGAATATACGAGTGCATTCTTGTGCACATACACACACACACCACCCAAAGGAAGAGTCTCCTTGCCGTGTATGGAAACATTCTGATTGTTCCAAGATTGAATGGGCTGCTGTACAGCTTTCCCGCTTTCCACTGTGTCTATGCCTGCATGAAGCACATCCGGGAAGAAGGCTGCCCCCCCTGGACATCTCCCTTTGTATTTGGAACTATAGGGTCAGCAGTGTGAGGCAGCTGCTGAAGTCCACTATGCCATATTTTCTGCCACACTCTAGACGGCTTGGTGTGCTCCAGTGGGGGCAAAACACTGATATCTTCTTTTAGGTGTCACTGGAATTTGATCTGCAGGGACAGGTTGATGGCTATCTTTTGGTCCTCTTGAAGAATCACCTTTATATCAATAATTTACTGATGCACTTTTAGAACTTTCAGTCTCTTACAAATAGCCTGGCCTGCATTCAGTGTTGAATGGACCCATGGATTACTGGTGTCACGAGTCCTTTTCTGGACTTACCTTAACTTGGTAGTTCTCAGGCCATGTTGCACTCAGGGAGGTCTACATAAAATAGGCAAAAAAGAGAAGTGTGGAAAGCTCCTACAGGCTTGACAGTGCACTCAGCTTTGACATAGAGAGAGGTAGTAAGTGGAGTCAGTTTCCTCACTAAGACAGTAGCTGGGAAAATGGTTTTACAAGCAAGGTGAATGGGCTGAGAGGGCTATTACGGGGATTGCTGAGATCAACTCATGGCGGATTGTTACAGCCACTATTCGGGAATCAGTCAATGTTCAGCAGAAATCTCCCTAGGTACTTTACGAAGAAAAGGATTCAATACAGGGAATTAAGTGCTTTTAAAAACATTAGAAGTGTTGGCTGAATGTGGCCTCCAAGAATGACCCCAGAGCACCAAAGAAGTGACCCATCAGGGCACACGATCAGGAGGCTGCCATGTTTAACCATGAGTTAAAAAAAACAAAACGTGCTTTGCGCGGTAATCCTGGGATCAGGAAGTCGCCTGCTCTCTGCGGAAAAGTCCTGCCCCCACAAACTCACCAGGAGGAACGGTCCAAAGTTGAGGAAGGTGGGACGATATTTTTCCTAAGTACAGCAGGAATAAGGTTAATAGTTTTAATATTTTAAAATCTCAATAATATAAGAAAATTCTAAGGCTCCAGCAAAAGAAAAAAGAAAATAGGCAATTCATGAAGGAAGAAATAGAAATCACCAATAATGTAAAAAATAAAAGATAAAGTTTAAACCACGAGGTACCCTTCTTCCCAACTAGCAGTGCCTCCGTTTCACAGATAAGGTGACTTTCTTTCATCGCCAGCATTGGAAGCAAAATGTGAATCAACATTTACAATGAAGTTGTGAAACAGAAAATACTCCCGTGTGTGGCTTTATATGTATATTTTTAATTCCACATTGTGTGCTTTCTATTTTTTAGATTTAATTATTCACATTTAACTTCACAGAGGCTTGAGTTTTATTTTTAAAACCCTAATGTATTATTGGTTTTTCATAAAGTTTAATATACATTAACAAATGTTCAATGTGATTTAATTTCTTATTTGTAATACCTAGTTTCTTCCCTTAAAATCCACAGGAAACATTACCTATAAGAAATGCTAAAATTGGCAATGTTATTTATATTATTAGAGTTTCTTTGTTTTTCTTTTTATTTATTTTATTCTTTATATGTATACACACACATGCACAAACACGTATTTTTCTGAGTCAGTGCTAGGAATTGTTTTTTAACTATTGCCTGTGACTTAAGGAATTTGTAACCTAATGTCTTTCTAAAATATTTATTTATTTATTTATGCTTTTTGTTTCAAAATATTAAGAAGGTACAAATGTTTTTGTTATATGGATACCTTGTGTAATGATGAAGTTAGGGCTTTCAGTTGCCTATATATATATATATATTTTAATTACTTCTTAATTTTGTTTTTTCTCTGAGGCAGAGTCTCATTCTGTCACCCTGGGTAGAAAGCTGTGACATCATAGCTCACAGCAACCTCTAACTCTTGGGCTCAAGAGATCCTTCTGCTTTAGCCTCCTAAATAGCAGGGACTACAGGTGCCTGCCATAATGCCTGGCTAGGTTTTCTTTCTTTTTTTTTTTTCATAGAGATGGGTCTCACTCTTGCTCAGGCTGGTCTTGAACCCCTGAGCTCAGGTGATCTACCTGCCTCAGCCTCCTAGCGCTAGGATTACAGGCGTGAGCCTCTGTACCCAGCTTGTTGTTCATGTATTTTTAATAGAAACAACCTAGAGGCGAGTCTTTCCCTATCTGAAGGTGGGTAGAGGAGGAAGTCCTGATTCCCTACCCTTCTCTTTGAGCTCAGTAGATGATGAAATAGTAGTGTTGGAATTGATGATGTATTACAAGATGAGAAAGAATAACCATTCTGCCTTCTCAAGTCCTTTCCTGTTCACTGTGACTCTGGTAAAACCCTCAGACCCAAGAAAATTTGAAGATAGTTTTGCCCTGTTAAGAGCAACCCAGGAAAATAGAATTCCTTTATTACATAGAGATGTTAAATTTTGTATAAATAAATCTTTTATGATTTGATTTTTAACATGGTCTCATTCTGAATGGCCTGTGTGTTTCATTCTAAAAAGAGCTGACCTGACTGACCTAATTCTGAGACAGTGGAAGGTGTTGGGAACCTGGTGGTGTGTGAACATCAACAGGAAGCTGGGAAAAAAGCAAGACGTGGCCTTTTGTCTGTTCCTGGTCCTTGCTGTCTCGCAAAGACTCAATCAGAATAACAAGGCTGTTCTATCAGAAAACTGTGCTAATGAGTTGCAATTTCTCAAAATCTTTGGCTTGCTTCTGAAAACTAATTACCGGAAAGCAGAGAGTGAAAGTGAATATTCACCCTGTGGATATGTAGTTAATACACACACCTTTCACAGGCGCTTCTGGGACGGTCTACTTAATTCCCCCAAGGAGGATCCTCTGGCTTTTCCCCTCCCCATCTTTTAAGTTTTTAGTCTTTAACAGCTTTGTTAATTTAGGTTAAGTGGTTTGGTTGTCATGGGAACCAGTATTCCTCTCAGGCTGATTGTGTCAAAGGCATCATTAATCTGTTTTCAACCGCCTCTTCCTCATCCATCTAATTGCAGTCCCCTCCCCCTCTTTGAATGACATCATTTGGACATTTTTAGGACACCATATGTGGGATTCAGCATGATTTATTTTCTATTCAAATTCCATATCACTAAGTTAATTGTCATATTCCCACCCCAAAGCAGCAAGGTGGCTCCTCCAGTTGGGGGGACATAACATACCCAAAGATGAGGTCACTTAATTTAGTACGCCACAGGTGCAATTTAGTATCCCAAATGGAGGAGGTTTGATGCCTTCCCTCGCCCTCCTTCTCATATCCTGAGTTTTCTATTTAGAAAACAGATTCTAAATAACTGTTTTTGATGTTGTTCTGGAAACCAGGATCTTTGAAAGAGTCAAGAACCTGCCATTTTGGGGTAAGGAGGAAGAAGGACAGTTTGGGTAAGGATGTGGCCATCCTCTTGCTATTTTGGCCTTGAACTTGATGAGAGACCATGGAGCTCGGTGAATTGCCTGTCTCAGAAAACACTTGGTGCAAAATGCTGTGTTCCTTGTGTCCTTTTGCCTTGGTGTCAGTTTCCACAGAAACCTGACCAACAAAGAAAAAATATGGCAGTTTGTCCCCTGCAGCTCTGATCAGTGGAAAAATTCTCCAGTGATTCGTTCTACCTTTGTCGGTTGGCAAGATTTTTCTTGTATCCCTCCAGCCTTACAAAAGGTTTTAAAATTCTCCACACCTTATTATGACAGGTGTATGAGCATTGGCTGTAGGTCAGTGGGGTGTAACACCGGGGACAGTTTAGCACATGATCCGTTCACTCAGGTGCCTGGTCTTTGTGATGGAAGAATTTTGAGAATTGCTGGCCTTACCACCTTCTTCTTGGGAAAGACAAATCTCTTTACCTAGTTATTGGTACTGTTTTTTATGGGGTGATGCTGAAATGCTTGGAAATACTTAAATGCAGTCATCTATTATTTCTTCATTTCATAATAGCAGACATAGCAGACACAATTATATTCCTTGCCTTTTTTTTTGCTTATTGAGATAGAGTCTCACTTTGTTGCCCTTGGTAGAGTGTGGTGATGTCACAGCTCACAGCAGCCTCAAACTCTTGGGCTCAAGTGATTCTCTTGCCTCAGCCTCCCTAGTAGCTGGGACTACAGGCACCCACCACAACACCCAGCTATTTTGCTTTGTTTGTTTGTTTAGAAGACCTGGGCTGGGCTTGAGCCCACCAGCCCCAGAGCATATGGCTGGTGCCCTAACCACTGAGCTACGGGCATCGCCAGGTCCTTACCTTTTTGTGATGATATTTACTTAACTCTGAAGGTTCATGTCCCTCATCTCTATTCCTTAGACAGTATTCATTGCTTCTTTCTCTGTTTCCTGATATTTTTTATCCATTTATTATAGGATGCATCCATTTAGTTACAGTTAATTTGAACGTATATCTCTTTAAAACACTATTTACCACATTTCTTATCCTTCTGCACAGCAGAATGCCTGACATATTATTTAGTCAATGTATTTGATAAATAAATGTTGACTCAGGACTAAAACAATTTTGATTTATAGCCAAATCAGTTTACAAGAGGAAAAAACACCCATTGGTCCTGGTTGTCAACAGTGATGATTGAACTGATTTGATTTAACGTGTTAACGCTCTAAGAAGCATTTTTATTTTAGGCAATGTACAAGGGAACTACACAAAGCAAGAGGAGGCTAAGATTTATGCTTCTGAAATATTTTAAGTTACATTTAGTGACATCAAATTGGATGTGAGGGGAGAGAGACCAGAATGGCTCCTAGCTCTATGGCTTAGGTTCCTGGGAGGAAGTGTTACTGAAAGTTTGTACTTGTGCCTGAGGCTAAATTGGTGGGAAGAAGACTGAGGACAAGTGAATTGAGGAAAAGGAAAGACAAGTTTATTACTTTGCTGGCAAATGAGGAGGACAGTACATTAGTGTCCCAGAATGTTACCAGATGAAGAAGGTCTGGCTGGCTGTCGCTGTGAGACAATATGCAGAGATAGGGATAGGTCCACCAAATTTTATTTGTCAGAAGATTCCAGAGAACAGTGAGAGTAGTTTTTCTAAGACTGTTCTGTTCTTCCATTTCCAGAATCACAGTTTTATATATAAAAGTTCACAGCAAAGACCACTTTAACTTTTTTTTTTTTTTTTTTT
>CAUYQV010188624.1:0-16732 GCA_963574575.1 Galagoides demidoff
GCCTGTGGTCCCAGCTACTCGGGAGGCGGAGGCAGGAGACTCGCTTGAGCCCAGGAGTTGGAGGTTGCTATGAGCTGTGATGCCATGGCACTCTACCCAGGGGGATAGCTTGAGGCTCCGTCTCAAAAAAAAAAAAAAAAATCCTAAAACAACAACAATGTTTTGTTTTGTTCAATACAACTATGATGGAGACAGGAATCAGTGGGGACAGCTTATCTCTGTTCCACGTGGTATTAGCTCAGGCAGTTTGACTGGGACTAAAGGACCTATTTCTAAGAGGGTTCACTCAGGTGGCTGGCAAGTTGGTGCTGGCTGGGGGCTGGTCTCTCAGCCTAGGCTGTGGGCCAGGGGCCTCAATTCCTTCTTATTTGGATTTCCTCAGACTGTGGTGGCTGGATTCTAAGAGTCGGTGTCCCAAGAGACATGAAGTAGGCGCTGAAGAAACCAGCAAAGAGGCCAAGCACAGTGGCTCGTGCCTATAATCCTAGCACTCTGGGAGGCCTAGGCAGTTGGATTACCTGAGCTCATGGGTTTAAGACCAGCTTGAGCCAGAGCAAGATCTCATTTCTAAAAAATAGCCAGGCATTGTGGCAGGTGCCAGTAGTCCCAGCTACTTGGGAGGCTGAGGCAAGAAAATCGCTTGAGCCCAAGAGTTTGAGTGAAACACAGCACTCTATCAAGGGCAACAAAGTGAGACTGTGTCTCAAAAAAGAAAAGAAAGAAAGAGAGAGAGAAAGAGAGAAAGAAAGAAAAAAAGAAACCAGCACGGTGGTACTTTTTCATCTTTTGGTCAAGCAGTCACCTAGTTCAGATTCAACGGAGGGTGTAAGACTTCATCTCTCAAAGGGAAGAGTATCAGAGAATTTGGGGGCCATGTTTTAAAACTGCCATAACCAATGAAACATGGGAAGAAATCTGTTAGGGTGATTTCTGGGAAAAGTTTCTGCACTTTTTCTGCACTCTTAAAAAAGAGACACAAACCTAACAGAATCACAACTAAGAAGCTAACATAAGAAATGAGACATTCCCAAGAAAAACAAGGTGGTCACATGCTTGACCCTTAATGATTATGTTCTCCGTTTCATAAAATTCAGGGAAAGGAGAAAAGCACCATAATATATCCCACAACTGTTATATTTGGGATAATAATAAAGCATTCCTAAAATATGTATAATTCTGTGACTTACTCTTAAAATCCCATAGGATTTTAATATTTGATGGGAAAACTCTATATTGTCAAGATGTCAATCCCTCCCAAATTAAAGCATATATTCAATGCTGTACCATTGAGATTGGAATTTACAAGCAGGCTCTGAAGTTCATCTGGAGAAGTCAATGTGAAAAATTAACTAAGAAAAACTTGAGAGAGATGTTCTCGTAAGATGCCAAACACATACAAAGGGATGCCTATAGCACAAGTTTTAATGACAAGAAATTGGAAACTTGGATATTCATCAACCGGGGAATATGTTAAATAAATTAGAGCAGTAGGTCTCAAACTGAGCACAGATCAGTATCACCTGGAGGCCTGCCTGTTAAAACACAGGCTGTCAAGCCCTTTTCCTAGTATTTCACATTCAGCAGGTTGGGAGCCCAGGGGCTCCCAGCAAGTTCCCAGATGATGGTGATTCTGCTGGTGATAGTTCAGACTATGCTTTGAGAACCACTGAAGTAGGGAATATTTCTAATAGAGCATATGCTGAAATTGATTGGAACATAAGGTACATGAGCTACAAAATAATGCCATTAAAATAAAAACACCCTAAGACCAGGTGCAGTGGCTCGCTCCTGTAATCCTAGCACTCTGGGAGGTTGAGGTGGGAAGATCAGTTGAGCTCAGGAATTCTAGATGAGCCTAAGCATAAGTGAGATCTCATCTCTACAAAAAATAGAGGTGTGGTGGTGTGGGCCTGTAGTCCTAGCTACTGAAGAGGCTGAGGCAGGATTGCTTGAGTCCAGGAGTTTGAGGTTGCAGTGAGCTATGGTGATGCCACTGCACCCTAGCTGAGGTAGCAGAGTGAAACCCTGTCTGAAGAAAACAAACAAAACACCCTAAAACTAAAATGAAACCAACATAGGCATATATACACATAATTACACATAAAACTAAAATGAAAACACATATATACACATAAAACTAAACAAACAAAACACCCTAAAACTAAAATGAAACCAACATAGGCATATATACATATAATTTCACTTAAAATATGTTTGAAGGTAAAAAAAAGACATTCAAGGAAGAAATAATTGCTCTTCTTCCCCTGGACATTGCTAGGTCTGCATGTGATGATCATGGAGCCACCTTAAGTGTCCATTTTTTTTTTTTTTTTTTTTTTTTTGGCGGGGGGACAGAGCCTCATGCTGTAGCCCTGGGTAGAGTGCCGCGGCAACATACCTCACAGCAACCTCCAACTCCGGCACAAGCAATTCTCCTGCCTCCGCCTCCCAAGTAGCTGGGACTACAGGCGCTCGCCACAACGCCCGGCTGTTTTTTGGTTACAGCTGTCATTGTTGTTTGGCGGGCCCGGGCTGGATTCAAACCCGCCAGCTCAGGTGTATGTGGCTGGCGCCTTAGCCACTTAAGCCACAAGCGCGGAGCTTTAAGTGTCCATTTTATACATACATGCAGTAGAACTCTGTAAGTTGATCACCCAAGGGACTGTAACAAACTGGTCAACATACAGAGGTGATCAACATAAGGAACTAGGCCTACTGTACTGATGTGTATATGCAGTGCATGTCTGGTCTATGAAAATTAGGTCAACTTAAGGACATGGTCAATGTAGACAGGTGGTCAACCATGGAGGTTCTACTATAAATATGTACATGCATATATGTACACACACATATATATACATGTATACATATAGAGAGAGCACAGATAGATACAGACACACATATGTTTATTGTATAATTAACATGACATATATATCATTATTCTACACAAATAATAGCATACCATGAAATATGACATTCCATTGTGCTAGTTCTATTTGCTGCTATGTGCTAATCATCCCTTTTAATGCTCATAGTTCCTTCTGAGACAGATGGAAACTGAGGCTTGGTTCAAGGAAATGAAGTGACCTGCCCAGGATGAAACATGTAATTATTAGCAAAGGTGGATTCAAACCTAAGTTTGTCTGACTGTAAGGCACATAGCTTTTCCCCCTATAACAAGATGCTAATGAATAAACGAAGAATCACCTCCTGTTGCCGTCTAGTGAAGCCAGCTGTCTCTGTCTGGGCTTAGATACAACTGCACCTCTTCCCTCACTCTGCTATATCTGTCACTCTGGGCCCTTCCTCAATGATACTTGTAACAACTATCAGTTTATGTCTTGCTCCTATGCCTGTATTATTCTCTTTTCTTTGCCCCCATTCAAATGGGTAGTCAACTCTGTACTTACTGCCATCATGTTGGGATGGGGCAGTCCAGAAAACAGAGGTAAGTTCCTCATATTCCTGGCTTCTGCTTCCCAATGCCTAAGTTCCTAAAAAAATTCCAAATTGTGGGCAAAGACAGAAAGTTTAGAAGAAGCAGAGGAGGAAGGATGGGATTCTCCATTTCCCAAAACCCTTGGAATGGAGAAAAATTCCTAGGCTGAGGGAGAGAAGAAAGGGTGACAGAACCATTGAGTGTTTCTTGTGCACCTGAATTTTTGGATACAGATTCATAAATGCTCATGACTCAGGGTTGTTTCCAACCTACACATCTTTCTCTGAGTGCTTCTTCTTTTTTTTTGACAGAGTCTCACTATGTCACCCTCGGTAGAGTGCCGTAGTGTCACTGCGTAGTGTCACAGCTCATAGCAACCTCCAACTCTTGGGCTTCAGCGATTCTCTTGCCTCAGCCTCCTGAGTAGCTGCGGTGTATGTGGCAGGGGCCCTACTCACTAAGCTACAGGCACCAAGCCAGACCTAGACTTTTTGTCTTCTTGTTCTGCCTTTGTCTTTTTTTTTTGGCCGGGGCTGGGTTTGAACCCACCACCTCCGGTATATGGGGCTGGCACCCTACTCCCTGAGCCACAGGTGCCACCCCTCTGCCTTTGTTAAAATGCAGTTTCAATTAATCCCAGTCAGGCGATTGGAAGAAAAAATGGCATCCTTTCTGGAGCCTAACCTAGAATTTGTATACTCCGCTTCCACTCATTGGCCAGAACTTGGTCATGTGACCACAAGCTAGCTGCAATGGATCCTGGGAAGTGTAGTTTTATAATGGAGTCCAGGTGCCCACTTAAAAATCTACTGTTAGTTAAGAAGAGTAGAATAGATGTGGTGGGACAATTCATCTCTGCCAATTGACCAGGACAGCAATGTTTTTCCTTTGTGGTTCAGCCTTGTGACCTTAGCTCTGTATCTTTGTTAAGGAGAGTTTGAGGTGGGTTCTGTTAAATCCAGGCATAAAGGTTTTGAATAGGTGGCTTTGTTTCAGTTGGCACCTTCAGGGAATAGGTTAGGAGAGGACTGGGGAAAAAAATGCCCATATGTGTGAGCAAGTAAGGCGGAAAGGGTCAGCATGGGCATCCTGCTACCTGTTCTGCACCCAAAGCAAATTCCAAGGATGACATCCTTGCCTGATTTTACCTCCTGTCATCTGGATTGGCAGTGCTGTGCCCCACACCCCTCACTCTGGTTATTCCTTTCTCTAACTTGAAACACAACTTTCCAATTATTTTTTGGCATGTAAGATGGCAAGGGGGTTGGAGAAAGGTGGCTTCTGGGGTTCTACTCTTCTAGCCCATGCTCAGATCAAGGAGAAATGCTGTGAATGGTAGGTTCGGGTTATAAGTCCTGTCTCAGAATTCTTGAGCCACTCGATATGTCCATTGTCTTCATCCACACGCCTGCCACCCACATTCATGGCCTGCATGTTGCTGACCTGGGTTGGTCCTAGCAAAGCCTCCTAAGTGTTCACAGCTAGCATCTCTGCTTTCTATCCTCCACCCCATTCTCCTAGTGTAGCCAAAATTTATTCATTGGATTAGGCTGATTAGGCTCTGAAATTTGCCAGGCAGACAGGATCACTGCTCATGTGGAACTTCTATCTACTGGGAAGACTGGCAATTAGCTATGCACACGAAGAAGTCGTGGACTTGATTACCTCTATGAAGATAAAGTGCAGGGTATAATAAAGGCATGAGTAGGCATGAGTGAGGTCAGTGGTACAGGGCAGGGTAGGTAGAACATTTGAGAATAGTGGCACAGCCTATGCAAAGGCCCTGAGGCAAAACTGATATGGCTAATTCCTAGAACTAAACCAACCCAGAGGATGGCATCCCCCAACAACACAGGGGCATGGAGAATGCTGTTCCTGACTCTGTCACCCTTGCTGCTTAAAATTTTCCAATAACTTATTCCCATTAGCTTTAGGATAAGATCTAAATTTGCCTGTGGGTAGGTCCTTCCCATCCAGCCTCATGCCTCACCACCACTCCTGAGCTAGATGTTCTGTCATCTCCCAGAAGCTGGTCCCCCTGCCCCCATCCTTTGCCTAAATAATTCCTGCTGGTCCCTCAGGATCAGCTTACTCATCATGGCCTTGGCTTGGCTGGGTATTCTTCCATTTGCCCCTTCAAATCCAAGGGCTCCTATAGATTTTGCCAGGAAGGAAGGGAGTGAGGCTGGGGACCTGCCATGCAGCTGTGTGGCTGTGGGAAAGTTACTCAACTTCTCTGTGCTTCAGTATCTTCATGGGGTAAAATGAGGATAATAAATGCATCTACTTCAAAGGATTGTTGTGAAGATTAAATGAAGTACTATATGTAATGTGTCTAGAACTGTACCCGGCACATAGTAGGTGTTTTGTGTCCTTAGTCTTCTCCTGTCCTGACCAGTGGGGCTGTGGACCCTTTGCCTGGAGCCTGGATCTCCCTGCACCTCTACACCCAGCACCTGGCCCAGCAGAAGTCATATCCGTAACCACCTAACAAATCTCATTTGCTCTAAGAAGAAAGCATTTCTGGATGTCATCTCACATGGTAATAAACAGGAATTCTGGCCTTGTCTCCTAGTTAGGTGATGCTGAGCTGTGACTGTACACACCCCCTGCCAAGATGTCTCTCCATGGTCTAAACCCCACTGCCACCCACATTGCAGCTTCCTCCAGTCTCAGCAGGGCAGATCCTAATAGCCCCAGAAGGGAATAGGGAGGAACACTGGTGGTAAGGGTGTGTGTGATGGGGGGGGCAGTGGCCCTGTGAGCATCTGTGGACAGGGGGCTCTTTCCATTCAGAGGGGAAATGACAAGTCAGGTGGGTCCAGCAGGGAGCTGCCAGGTAGACAGCAGGACCCCCAAATCTGAGAAATACAGGTGTTGGGGGTGCCACGCCCAGGGAAAGAAGAAGGTCCTTGGTGTTAAAAGGGTACCTGGGAAGTGGGTAGCCCAGGAGTCAGGGAGACACACCTGGTGAACGTTCAGTGTCTGGACAGATTGACAACTATTGTTCCCAATGACACTTCCTGAGCAATGTGTCCAGGGCTTGACGCTTCTATGAGCCCCCAGCTCCATGCTGAGAGTGAGTCAGTGCTAACGGTCCCCATGCCCATGCCTTCTTTGGGTCATCTTAATCCTCTGCATCCTTGATGCCTCATACAGACAGAATTGCAGGAACAATCAGGTCCTCTTTGCTGGCTAAAGGAAAGAATGAACCCAAACATTGAGGAGAGGGCAAAAGGATCAGATATTGCTGATCTCTCCTCCTCATCTACTGACTAGTGGTCTTGGGCAAGTCACTCATCTTCTCTGAGTGTCAGTACTCTCATCGGTGAAATGGGATACCCACTGCTTACCTCCGTAGGTTGCACAAAGGTAGCAAGTGACTAGTGCAGGGGTCCTCAAACTTTGTAAACAGGGGGCCAGTTCACTGTCTCTCAGACCGTTGGAGGGCCAGAATGCGGGCCCCGGGATGAGTCGGCTGCTAAGCAGGACAGGCAGCAGTGGCTGGATAAATGTCCTCGGCAGGCCGCAGTTTGAGGACACCTGGACTAGGGCCTACATGAAGACTCAGTAAGCTGTAAGAACTTTCTCTCAAGTCTCTGCACTTTCGTGAGTCTGTGTGTGGTGCGACTCAACTCATCACTTCAGAAGCCCATCTCTCGGCTGTCTCCCAAGTCCCACGCTATACCCAAACTGCTCAAGCCTCAGTCTGTCCTCCTGGGGACCAGACACTGCTCACCACACCTCATTCCTCAGGCAGGGACCTCTGGCTCATCTACGTTACTGCCTCCAGGTCCCATTTTCTGAGCCCCAAACCTCAGATACACACGGGCCTGAACCAGCCTCTAACACACAGGGTTGTTGCTGCTGCCCACAATCACCCTGAGGGAACCTGGAGGTGACCTCTTTTTTTAGCCTTCCTCTTGGGGTCCTTGCCTCCCTCCTATCCTCCATCTTAGTTAGCTCAAAAAGACATCCAAGAGGACAGTCTAAGCTGGACATTTCTGGAATTTGTGGAAGAAAGGCCTCAGGCTGGGGAGAGGAGAGTTCCTGAGGCCTGGGCGCCCCACACCCCTGGGCCTGCTTGCTTCTTGAAGAAGGGTCTTGGTATCTTCTATTTTCCCACAAGGAAGCCTGTGGTTCCCACATTACCACATGAATGGGGCACAAGCCCCCCTGTCCACTCCAGCAAACAATTTGGCTAGCAAATTGACATAATTACAAGAGACAGAGAGGGAAGAAAGGCACCCCCCACCCCTTGGCCCCCTGGCGGGTGGCTCCTGCTGAGTTCCTCGGGCTTTGTGGGCCTGGTGCTCAGGGCTGATTAGAAACCTTGTGGCCTTTTCAAGAGCCCTAAGTGATTGGTCCCCTTAATCTGATTACAATTTGCAGAGCCCCTCCAGCCGCCTCTGAAGGGCTGTTCTCAAGCACCCTTGCTCCATCATGGGCGAGTACACACACACTCTCTCTCTCTCTCTCTTAGCATGCATCTGGGCCTGCAGGGAAAGGAGGCAATGCCATTCTGCTCACCACACCTCATTCCTCAGGCAGGGACCTCTGGCTCATCTACATTGCTGCCTCCAGGCCCCATTTTCTGAGCCCCAAACCTCAGACACACATGGGCCTGAACCAGCCTCTAAAACACAGGGTTGCCCATCTTTAGGGTCTCCGTTCCCAGATAAAATATCCAGGCCACAGGCATGTGTGCACACACTACCCCTGTGGGCACACCTCCCAAGTTCCCATCTCTCCTCAGGGTTGCCTCTGTGAGCACCTAGGCTGCCTGTGTCCATCAAGGGTAGCCTCTCTCCACAGTAGTGGTGTTTCTGGGGCTTCTTGGGCTGTGGCTCCTGGGGGATTAGGTCCAGTGGGCAGCCTGGACATAGCTTCGGCACAGGCTGCTGGGCTGCTCGGCTGCTCCCCCTTGGGAACCCAGCTTGTGGCACTGTTGTGAACTGGCCTCAGCCCTCCACATCCAATTTGTAGCTCTTAATCCCTGGGGCTGAGTGACAATGGCTCCTTTACCCATACTTACTCTTCACTCCACTGGAGCCCCCACTGGGCAGCAGCCTGGCCTCTCACCCCACATGGAGCCCCCACTGGGCAGTAATTTGGGATGGGGGTCAGGTGGGAGGCAAAGGTGGGCCAAGGCAGAAGGGGACAGAAGAGGGGACTCTGCCTCAGGAGATGAAAACTGGGCATATGGGGAGGCGCCTGTGGCTCAGTGAGTAGGGCGCCGGCCCCATATACCGAGGGTGGTGGGTTCAAACCCAGCCCCGGCCAAACTGCAACAAAAAATACCCGGGCGTTGTGGCGGGCGCCTTTAGTCCCAGCTACTTGGGAGGCTGAGGCAGAAGAATCGCCTAAGCCCAGGAGTTAGAGGTTGCTGGAGCGACTCCACTGCACTCTACCGAGGGCAAAAAAGTGAAACTCTGTCTCTACAAAAAAAAAAAAAGAAAGAAAACTGGGCATATGTATGATGTTAGGAAACGTGTGGGGTCCCTTCAGAGTAATATCTGGCCTGCTTCACCCCCATATTTTGGCCACCCATCTTGGAGGCCCTGAGAAAGGGTAATCTCCACTTAGGAATCCCACTGAATTCCTCAGCCCATCCTGAAGAATTTCATCTGGACACCAGGCTGGAACCAGGAGCCAGACAGCAGGAAACATGGAACCCAGGGTCAGACAGCAGAATCACTGACCTGGGCTCAAGTCTCACCCTGGCACCGTCTTTAACAACACTCATGACCTCCACTGGGTAACTTATCCTTTCTGGGACCCCAGCACCCCACCTGTAAGGTGGGAAAGCTACAGTCTTTCTCTCTCAGGGTTGCGGGAAGATCAAACAATGCAAGACACATAAGGCGCAGTACTCAGCAGTCACTGCTAACTGAGGTGACGCTGCTGCTGTCCACACTCATGTCAGGAATAAGAGGGGACTTGGAGAACCACCACCAGACACACATGGAGGGACCATCTGTAGTTATATCTCTGTAGAGCCTACTTCCTCCAGGCTCTATGGGGTTCCCCGAGAAACTTCAACTTACAATTGAAGTTTCCATGACAAGCCTCACAACTGCCTGATCACCAAACGCTTTGCTGTTTGGGAAACAGAGACCTGGACCCAGATCTCTCACAGGAAAGAGCTGAGTGTGGCTCCCAGTGTCTCAACATTGCTTGGGGTCAAAGTGACTGTGCAGCTCCTGGACCCAGGTCATGTGATCAGGCAGAGTGCCTGGCCCCAGACCCCTCAAAGCCTGGTCCTCGGTCGGGCTTACAGCTGTTGACAGGACTGCTAGTAAGACCTGGGATATAGGAGTCCCTCCTCCACCTTGTACCCCTCCCATGGCGCCAGGCCCCTCCCAGACCCGTTAGGCTGCTAGGCTGGGCTGGGTGGCTCTGCTGAGGAGGCTGGGGCATGGATCAGCTGAAATCAAAGCCACCGGCTCCCTGCCACGCCACACCCCTGCCGAGCCATCGTGCACCTCCTCCTCTGTCACAATGTTTTTCAATCCGGTGAAGCAAACTGTCCAATTAGAACCGGGGCCTCCGGCTTCCATCTTTGCCGACGTTTAATTAACATGCTCCTCTTGGCAGCTGCTGACAAGTTCCAGAAACAGGTTGTAAAGGGTTTTTGTCTTTACCCAGCATGGAAAATGAGGGGTGTTACATTGCAGGAACATGAATAGGTTGCATTTCAGATCCCTCCTCTCTCTCCTTCTTCCCTTCCCCCCTGCTCTGGTAAGAGAAATGAAGCCCTGGGCGTGTGTATGTGTGAGAGTTGCTTGTGAATTGCAAGGGAGGTTGGGGAGGGTGGAGTTGGAGGCAGGAAAGACCATCCTCTCCTCTGACTTCGTCCTTTCTTCCCAGGACCCTCTGTCCACAAATATGGATTTCATATAATATTTTCCAGCCAGCTCACTTTTGCCTCACCTCTCTTCTAGCCATATCAATCCCCTCCATGTTGACTCTTGCCCATGGGTCTGTGCCTGAGGTGTTCCTTTGCCATCCTTTTGGTAAACTCCTATTCATCCTCCAGAACCCTGCTCAGATGGCCCCCCCTTTGGGAAGCTGCCTGGACAGAGAATTCCTCTCTAAGCTACCCTTGACATAGTTTAGGGTTTGTCAGGTCTGTCCCTCCCCCCCCCCAGACTGCGAGCCCCTTGAGGGCAGGAACTGTGTGTTCTTCTACTCAGGGTGGTGGTGGGGCTGGGAGATCTAAACTCCCAAAACCTTATCCCAAAGGGAAATAGGTTGGCTTGGCAGAAGAAGGAGGGAAAGGGAGATGGGCCCCAAAGAGCCCTCCCTCCCTACTCTCCTACCCTACCAGAGGGCCTTGAGAACCACATGGAGGCATAGCAGGGATGCCATATTTCTCAAGGGGTGTTTTTGTAATAGTTAATGTGAGGTAAGGAGGTACTTTGAGAAAGGACCCTGGCTCAGAGCTGAGCCCCAATCTGGAAACAGGCTCCAGTACCCTAAATCTTGGCTTTTCAGCCTGGGGTGGTTTTCCTTGCAGTATGGGTGGCACCTCGGATGAGGGCAAGGTTGGGGCACAAGGCCAAGTCCCTTGGGTCTTTTTCTCCCTCCAACTGGCCCCACTGGAGCATTCTCACCCTTTCGATAAAGAATATCAAATATGTTTATTTATGAAGGCTGCCACCTACATGGCACAGAGAGGTCTGGGGATCCAGGGAGCATGGGAGGTGCTAGCTGAGGGGCTGGCATGGGGTACAAGAGCCTAATAGGTGGTGGCTGGCTGCTAAGTTGTCTCCTGTGAGGTATCAGGCCTACCCCAGGCCCCCAGCCCACTCTGGGCCTGCTTTTCTGAGTATGTGGCCACCAAGACCCCAGGCATGGCAGACCTTCCACTGCCAGAACCTGGTTAGGATGCCCAGTTTGTCTGCAGCTCCTTTTTCAGGCTGGTGCCCTGGGATGAAGGACAAGGGGTTGGGAGGGACCCTGAGGCCAAGCCAGCAGACAGATGGGGTACTGCTCACTTGCTCTTCTGTTCTAAGTCAGCACGAGCATCTTCTGGAGCTCCCCAGTCTGTGGAGCCTGCAGGGAGACAGCCAAGAGCAGCAGGTCACTGCCGGGTCCTTCCTGCTGTAGCCTTTCTGCTGTTGACTTTAGAAGCAACTGGTCACAACCTTGCCTCTCTCTCCTACAATTCTAACATCATCTGCTGTATCACTCAGACCCAGCTATTTCCAAGCTCTGGCCCCCTAGAAGTTCAAATAACAATAATAAGAACAAGGACAATGACCTGCAAAAACCCAACTTCCTCCACTTGCTAGCTGTATGGTCTTGAAGGGCCTGAACCTCTCCGAGCTTTAAGTTCCTCATTTATTAAAAAGAGGGAAGTTAGCTTGCACAGTGGCAGTATCATAGCCAATGAGGTTTATCCAAGGTGTGATTATTGCTAATTGAAAAAGAGGGAAGTAGTTATTTCTGCCTCGTAGAGATTTTTTTTTAATTCGTTTTTGAGATACAGTCTCACTCTGGCAATCTGGGTAAAGTGTTTTGGCATCATAGTTCATAGCAACCTCAAACTGTTGGGCTCAAGAAATCCTCTTGACTCATCCTCTTGAGTAGAAGGGACTGTTGGCATCTGCCATTAATGCCCAGGAAATTTTTCTATTTTTAGTAGAGACAGGGGTCTTGCTCTCACTCAGGCTGGAACTCCTAAGCTCAAGTGATCCTCCTGCCTCAGCCTCCCAAAGTGCTAGGATTATAGGTGTGAACCACTGTGCTCTGCTGTCTTGTAGAGATGTTGAGAGGATTAGATTCAGCAGTCACAAGCAAGGGTTTGGTCCATTCCATAGAAGAGGCAAAGAACTGTTCATTGATGGAAGGAGGGAGTAAGAGAGGGTCTTGCCTGCAGTGATCAACTGAATAGAGCCAGACCTGTCAGCTCTACTTTTGTAGATGAGAAAACTGAGATTCAGTCTCTGGGGTGAAGAGGTTCTCAAAGTCACACAGCTGGCAAACACAATCACAAAGCCACATGTGCTCCCACGTCTCCTCCCATGCCTTCCACATGTTCCTATGTCCATCCAGTACGTGAGCAGTCTGACTCTGAGAGCCTCTCCTGACAATTCAGGTGCTCACTGAGCCCCAGACAGAAGGTAGGGAAGCTCATCTCTTCAGGCCTGTTTTTTGCCTTTTGGCTAGTGCCATTTGAGAGCTGAGTCCCCACTGGTGGCTCACTGCCTGTCTCCTCCACGGACAAGCGAAGCCCATGCTTACCTGTGTTTCACTTGCCCTGGGAGCTTATGGTACCAGGGGCACTGCTATGGGAACTGAAGATCCCGTGGGTATTGAGGGCACTGGGGTTGGTGACTGTATTGAGGGCTTGAAGGCATCAGGGAAATAGACACTGCTCTTATCTTCAGGTACCTGTGGAGAGAGGAGGCAATTCTCAGAGCCTGGTCCCAGGTCTGGCAGAGTGTGAGTAGTGGAGCAAGAACAGCCTAAGCCAGGAACTACAAATTGTGTGTCGTGAGCGCCACCTTGTGATCACCATGCAGATCACATGCTGTGGAGAATAAGGTGGTCCTTCCCTGCAAGTATTCTGCTCCTATGCACCTTAGGCACTGTCCTGGGTGCTGGGGCCCAGAAGGGACCAGACAGGGTCCTTGCCCCATGAAAGCAATGATGAGGCATTCCAGTGAACACACAGTGACAGTAAGAGTTGCAGATGCATATAACAGGATTATAAACCAGCCTGAGGAGATTCTGGAAGGTTGTGCTGAGCCCACTTTTGAAAGATGGGTAGGAGTGTGTGTAGTGAGAGGCAGCATGGCAAGTTCCCTGAACTGAAGACAGGTCCAAAGGTGGGGAAGAACGGACATCTACAGAACCTTTCATCCTAACAAAGTTGAATACACATTTTTCTCATTAGCTCACGGAACATACTCCAAAATCAACCAAATCTTAGGTCACAAGTCTAATCTCAGTAAATTTAAAAGTATAGAAATTATTCCATGCATCTTCTCAGACCATCATGGAATGAAAGTTGAACTCAGTAACAACAGGAATTTGCAGTCTTGTACAAAAACATGGAAGCTAAATAACCTTATGCTGAATGATAGATGGGTCAAAGACAAGATCAAGAAGGAAAGTACCAAATTTTTAGAACATAATGATAATGAAGATACAAGTTATGAGAACCTCTAGGATACCACAAAGGCAGTCGTAAGAGGGAAATTTATAGCATTACAAGCCTTCCTCAAGAGAACGGAAAGAGAGGAAGTTAACAACCTAATGGGACATCTAAAGCAACTGGAAAAGGAAGAACACTCCAATCCCAAACCCAGCAGAAGAAAAGAAATAACCAAAATTAGAGCATAATTAAATAAAATTGAAAATAAAAGGATTATACAACAGATCAATAAATCCAAAATTTGGTTTTTTGAAAAGGTCGATAAAATAGATAAAACTTTGGCCAACCTAACCAAGAAAAAAGGAGTAAAATCTCTCATTTCATCAATTAGAAATGGTAAAGACAAAATAACAACAGATCCCTCAGAAATTTAAAAATCCTTAATGAATATTACAAGAAACTTTATTCTCACAAATATGACAATCTAAGGAAATTGACCAATACTTGGAAGCATGCCAACATCCAAGACATAGCCAGAAGGACATGGAAATGGTGAATAGGCCTCTATCAAGTTCTGAAATACCATCAACTATACAAAATCACCCTAAAAAGAAAAGCCCGAGACCAGATGGTTTTACGTCAGAATTCTACCAAACCTTTAAAGAGGAACTAATACCTATATTACTTAACCTTTTCCAAAACATAGAAAAAGAAGGAATACTACCCAACACATTCTATGAAGCAAACATAACCTTGATCCCCAAACCAGGAAAAGACCCAACAAGAGAAGAAAATTATAGACCAATATCACTAATAAATATTGATGTGAAAATATTCAATAAGATCCTAACCAACAGAATCCAGCAACACATCAAAAAAATTATACACCACGACCAAGTAGGTTTTATCCCAGGATCTCAAGGCTGGTTCAACATACATAAATCTATAAATGTAATTCATCACATAAACAAATTAAAAAACAAAGACCATATGATTCTCTCAATTGATGCAGAAAAAGCTTTTGATAATATCCAGCATCCCTTCATGATCAGAACACTTAGGAAAATTGGCATAGAAGTGACATTTCTCAAATTGATAGAGGCCATCTACAGCAAACCTACAGCCAATAGTGTATTGAATGGAGTTAAACTGAAATCATTTCCACTCAAATCAGGAATGAGGCAAGGTTGCCCATTGTCTCCATTGCTCTTTAACATTGTAATGGAAGTTTTAGCCATTGCAATTAGGGAAGAAAAGGCAATCAAGGGTATCCCTATAGGATCAGAAGAGATTAAACTTTCATTCTTCGCAGATCATATGCTTGTATACTTGGAAAACACCAGGGATTCTACTACAAAACACTTAAAAGTGATCAAGGAATGCAGCAGTGTCTCAGGTTACAAAATCAACACTCATAAATAAATCAGTAGCCTTTATATATACCAACAACAGTCAAACTGAAAAAATAGTCAAGAACTCTATTCCATTTACAACAGTGCCAAAGAAGATGAAATATTTGGGAGTTTACCTTACAAAGGATGTGAAAGACCTCTACAAAGAGAACTATGAAACTCTAAGAAAAGAAATATCTGAAAATGTTAACAAATGGAAAAACATATCATACTCATGGCTGGGAAGAATTAACATTGTTAAAATGTCCATACTACCCAAAGCAATATATAATTTTAATGCAATCCCTATTAAAGTTCCATTGTCACACTTCAAAGATCTTGAAAAAATAGCACTTTGTTTTATATGGAATCAGAAAAAATCTCAAATAGCCAAGACATTACTCAGAAATAAAAACAAAGCAGGAGGAATCACGCTACCAGACCTCAGATTATACTATAAATCTATAGTGATCAAAACAGCATGGTATTGGCACAAAAACAGAGAGGTAGATGTATGGAACAGAATAGAGAACGAAGAGATGAACCCAGCTACTTACTGTTATATGATCTTTGACAAGCCAATTAAAAACATTGAGTGGGGAAAAGATTTCCTATTTAACAAATGGTGCTGGGCGAACTGGCTGGTGACCTACAGAAGACTGAAACTGGATCCACACCTTTCACCACTAACTAAGATAGACTCTCACTGGATTAAAGATTTAAACTTAAGACATGAAACCATAAAAATACTAGAAGAAAGTGGAGGGAAAACACTTGAACAAATTGGCCTGGGCGAAAATTTTATGAGGAAGACCCCCTGGGCAATTGAAGCAACATCAAAAATACACTACTGGGACCTCATCAGATTAAAAAGCTTCTGCACAGCCAAGAACATAGTAAGTAAAGCAAGTAGACAGCCCTCAGAATGGTAGAAGATATTTGCTGGTTATGTCTCTGACAAAGGTTTAATAACCAGAATCCATAGAGAACTCTAAAGTATTAGCAATAAGAGAACAAGTGATCCCCTCTCAGGGTGGGCAAGGGACTGGAAGAGAAACTCCTCTGAAGAAGACAGGTGCATGGCCTTACAGATATATGAAAAAATGCTCACCATCCTTAATCATCAGAGAAATGCAAATCAAAACTACTGTGAGATATTATCTAACTCCAGTAAGATTAGCCCATATCCCCAAATCCCAAAATCACAGATGCTGGCGTAGATGTGGAGAAAAGGGAACACTTCTACACTGCTGGTGAGATTGCAATCTTATGTTTCTTTTGGAAAGACATCTGGAGAACACTTAGAGAACTAAAAATAGACCTGTCATTTGATCCTGTAATTCCTCTATTAGGTCCAGAGGACCAAAAATCACACTACAATAAAGATATTTATATCAGAATGTTCATTGCAGCCCAATTCATAATTGCTAGGTCATGGAAGAAGCCCAAGTGCCCATTGACCCATGAATGGATCAATAAATTGTGGTATATGTACACCATGGAATATTATGCAGCCATAAAAGAGATGGAGACTTTACCTCTTTCATGTTTACATGGATGGAGCTGGAAAATATTCTTCCTAGCAAAGTATCTCAAGAATGGAAGAAAAAGTATCCAATGTACTCAGCCCTAGTATGAAACTAATAGGAAAGCTATAAACCCAATTTTAGCTCAGGAATATGGGGAGAGAAAGGGGTGGAGAGGGTGGAGGGAGGGTGATTGGTGGGATCACACCTATGGTTCATCCTATAAGGGTACATGAGAATCTCTCTAAATGTAGAATATAAATGTCTTAAC
>CAUYQV010188631.1:0-14095 GCA_963574575.1 Galagoides demidoff
CTGTGGTCCCAGCTACTTGGGAGGCGGAGGCAGGAGACTCGCTTGAGCCCAGGAGTTGGAGGTTGCTATGAGCTGTGATGCCATGGCACTCTACCCAGGGGGATAGCTTGAGGCTCCGTCTCAAAAAAAAAAAAGAAATTAAAACCTTGCGATGAATACTTATTTGAAGAAGTATTCAATTTCCCTTTTTATTTCATTATTTAAAATAAGGAAATTTAAATATAATAATTTTACTGCATTGGATTACTGTATAAAATAATAAAATTAAGTGTTATAAAAATAAATATTTATACCTACAGTGCTTTTCATTTATAGTAAGTACATGTTCAAAAAAAGATGGTAGCTAGCCTTAAGTCTTATAATATAAATAATGGTCACTTTTGAGTGGTGGCGTGTAGTTGTTTTGCTATTGTTTTGTTTGCAAATTTCTTTTAATTTCTTGAGTCATTTGAATTCTTTATAAAAATCAAATGTTATTTTGACAAAAGGATGATATTTACGTAAAAAAGTATTTAATAAATATTTTAAATAATATAAGGTTAATATATTCACTATGGTCTTATCAATAATTATCGTACTATAATTAGGAGATGATTAAGTAAAAATTACTAAGCAAATTTTATGCTAAATAAAACTTAAATAGTAATCTTGAAGCCCATGGGCCAGCAAGAAAAAATATTCATTACATTATGTTGATTCCTAAAACGTGAGAAAATGTATGCATTTACTACATATGTAACTATTTAGAATATACCAATTCTTTGATAGGTAGAAATGGTATATAATGAATTAAGATTATTTGAACTAGGGTAGTAGTGATGTGGGTAACTCTTTTCTCCTTTCTGATATTTTGGTAATGCTACAGGTAGGTTTGTGGGGTGTGTTTTTAGCAATATAAGAGAGTTTGCATTGGTATGTGATTACCCAGACTAATCCAAAATTATTTAGGGCTTTCACAGAATTAATGATGTGAATTTATGTAACCACTTCTGGTAGAATAGATGTGAAAACAAATGAACCTGTAAAACTCCTCTGAAATAACTTAGAGTAGGTCAAGTATTTGTTCAAAGGAATTTACTAAGCCTATTTGCTATATTCATTTTTTACTTATGAATATAACATCCTAGAGAGTGATGAGAAGACATTAAAAATCATTATCCAGTTTTCTCTCTAAACTTAAGATAATGTGAGCAACATTGGGAATATTAAGAACATATGCTTTTGTTTGGAATAGTTTCTAATTTGGGATTTTTATTTGAAATACCCTGAGACTTGAGCATATATTTTACTCAAATGAATTTTGCATTCAAGATATTGAAAAAGAACAGCTAATTTTAAAGAACTATGTTTTCTTGCTGATTATAATCAGTAGGAAAAGAGGTAGAAATCTTAGAATCTTCATCACCTGCACAGGGCTTGCACAAGAACATAGAGTGTATAGCAGGTCATTATCGGCTCAGCCCTGAATCTTGAATTCTGTTTTGTTAAAGCTGAATAAAACCTATTATTTTCTATAGAACTGTGAAGCTGCTAGCAACATACTGTACTTGATTTTTTTTTTTTTTAATCTCTTACATGTGGGCTCTCTTTCACAAGCAAAAACAATTCTTCCACTGGTAGCAAGTGAACAATAGAAGCTATTGACTTTGCTCTTCTACTGCTGATTACTATATACTAAAGTGCGGCTGAGATGTTTACTGTGTCCTCTGAGAACCCCAGAAGGAAATCTGTCAATATCTCCCATAGCTTTTCAGGCCTTCTAGGTGGGCAGCTTGATCTACAGACACACTGTAAACTTAGGATTTGAAAGGTCTACGGATAAAAATGGGACTTGGGAGCTAAAATTAACTCTTAAGCCTCCAGCTTACTGCATGGATTCCGTCTTGACCAAGGGACCTTAGAAACCCTTAGGCCATGAAAAGGGAGATCAGACACACTTCAGACCCTGCCAGGCCCCTCCTCCTCCCCTTGGAAATACCCTTTGTAACTTGTTAAGGAGCCTAAGACTATAAGGCAAAGTTTAAACCACACTTGCAGGTCATCAGTTTACTTAACAGATCACTTGAGTCTGGGTATTTGTCCAGTATAAGTCCAATGGTTTGTCTCTGATTAACAGACTGCCTTAACTTAAAATATTGTAAGGCTTTTGACAAAGCTTTATTTCTTTCACCAATTATGAATTAAAGCACCGTTAAACCCACCTCTAACCTGTAATGCCCCACTTTGAGAGATCCTGCCTTTTCAGGCTAAACCAATGCATGCCTTCTGTGCATTGATTATGACTTTACATGTGACTACTGCCCCTGAAATGTCCAAATTGAAACTGTAAGTGGACAGCAACAAGACCACTCCCTCCAGGCTTCTGGGGCGTGGCTCTTGAGGCCACAGTTGCACATACTCAGCTCAGTATAATATTCTTTATTTTACAGAGTTGAGGTTCTTTCCCCCTGACAGATGGCAAGTGACTGCTTTGTACCCCCTGCATTTACCTTCAGGGAGAAGCAAGAAGGACCCTAAGCAGAGGGCGGTAATCTTATCAACAACCCCACATCCACTCTGGTGTCCCTAATGGGCCTTGTTACTTATTATTCCACAACCCTGGTGAAGTGAGAAATGGAACAGCATTAGATGTTTTTCTTTAGTAGATTGCCTTAAGGTATATTCCTATAGAATTTAGCAAATCAAAAATAGCATTTTTCAACAAGCCCTTTGTGTACCACTTTCCCGCTTCACAAAGATAGCATTGATAAATCACACCAGCACAGGAAAGGGGGCAGAGGAGGGTAGGGTGTGAAATCTTATACTTCATATTTAAAAGGAAACTCCTAAGTGGTTTTGGCCTATTTAAATGAGACTATTGTTTTGTTTTTTTAAAAATTGGAAAGCATGAAGTGTAGATACCAACATTTGACATGATGTAACTCAACTGCTGTCTTTTTGCATTATAAAGAACAGAACTCCTCCTAAAAGCAAGTTACCCAGAACGAAGCTCAGCCAGGCAATAGGGAGGAATCTAAGACTATTTTACATAATAGGGGAAGAGATGCTTGGAGAGAGGTTCTAATTTTATGATTATTTCCCAGAATACTTATTCAACCAGGAAATCTTGGCTGATGGTTCATGCATCACTACGCAAGTGAGGGATGGTACAAAGTAATTGATTAATTAATCTTAGAAGTATAAAAGAATATTTACTAACTGACCTTGGCTCAAGTATTCAAATACTCAAGACAGATTTAAAAAGATCATTTTGTCCTGGAACAGAAAGCCCTATTAGATTAGAACTGAAGCAACAAGAAACCCAGTTAATTGGAATTTCACACACACACACCCCGTATTCCACTTCCAGCAGAAAATGAGAGACATAAAGACGTATCTGGTTTAAATCAATTAGCGAAACCAACCCACAAATACCACAACTTCGTGAGTAAGACGTGCAGGAGAATATAGTACTGTGGTTGAAATTATTTCACTCTCAGCCCAGACGACACCCAAAGTGCTGCCACTAATAAACTGGGTGGTTTTAGATAAATAATTTTAAGGCCAGATGACGTTCATCTAAAAAATGAGGGAGATCAGAGTGTCCTCTTGTCTACAGCCACTCGCAATGGGCACGACCTCTACCCAGGCCACATTGTCCTCTACCAGGAAAACATGTGAAGGAGACCAGCAATGTTTTTACCCCAAAATATGATATTGCAACATTCGGGACTGAACTTCCTCCACTACCACAGCCACTAACTAATCTTTTATGTAGGAAACTTCCAGGGAAGAGGAGGAATGAATGAGTTCAGGGAATCTCATCCCCAAATGTGACCTTTTGGTGTAAAGAATATTTCGAATTAAGCGCCCTCAGAGATCAACAGGCACGGGAACAGGCTTTCCCTTTATCTCCAGATGCACCATCCAGAAGAACAACTGTTTTCCTTCCCCTCTCTGTTATCTTCATATTCTTGTCAAAAGGAAAATCAAGAATGCAACCAGATGATCAGTGACATTGAACAATCTTTCATATGTCAACCCAAGTGCCCATCAATTCATGAGTGGATTAACAAAATGTGGTATACTATGGAATACTACCCAGCCAGGAAGAATGACAAGGCCTTTTGCAACAAGATATTGGAACCAACACTCATGTGCACAGAGGGAGGGAAGTAAAACTCAGTGGAAACCAAGCAGAGGGGAGGCGGGAGGAGGGGATGGGCAAAAACCTACTGAATGGGTATAAGGAACTCTATTTGAGTGAGAAGCACACTTATAACTCTGACTCAAGCATTACAAAAGCAATCCATGTAGCCAAAAATATTTGTACTCCCACGATATTTCGACATAATAAAAAAAGAGAACACAACCAGACCAGGAGTGCATTCAACCCATTTTTCACATATTAATAATACCTCTCTCTCAAGTTAATTTAATTTCTATGGAGAGTCATTTACAAGTCAATCTGTTTCCCCTCCACCCCTTTCATTCTTCCAAGTGTCTATTCATCCACTCTAGTAATCATTTACTGCCACTTAAAGGAATTACCCGTATTCCTCATCTCATTCTCCTCGAAAATGAGGGTATATAAACTCTTGGATCCCACTGGGATATTGGGTAATCACTGTGTGATTCTGTGTACACAGTCAATAAATTTGTATTCTCTCTTATCAATCTACCTTATTGTGAGTTGATCTGTCAGGAAGCTTTTGGGGGAAAGGGAAAATTTTTTCTTCTCCCTCATGTATATTTAAAAGTTCCTTGCTTTCAAACTGTGATCCTAAGACCACCAGATTCGAGATACTCAGCAGCTTCTTAAAAATGCAGAATTCTAGGCTCATCCCAGAATTGCTGAATCAGATCTAAAACTTTAACAAGATCTGTGAGCTGTAGCTATGGGCTTAGCTGGAACGTGTGTGACTTTCCATCGTATTACCCTCGTCCATCACATCAATTTACCTTAATGGCCCAAATAGGCATTTTAGTTTTTGGACACCTATTATTTTTTAGTGTATAAAGGTAAAAATAAGCTGTTAAATCAATCAGATCTAGAGAAGGAGCCCAGCTCTGACATGAAAGCCCAGCATCCCTGACACTTCACATAGCCTCACTGAACTTTTTGTTTCCATCTAGAAAATGGGATAATAAAAACCATCTGGCAGGGCTGGTGTGGAGATTAAACTGTTGATTTAGAAAACTCAATGAGGAATCTGGCACGTCGAAGGGGCTGATTCTATGGTAGATGATCAATCTCACATCATCACCTTTATTCTTGCCATCACTATTATGATTGTCAGACTGTGATAGCCAGAGTCAACATTATCAAACATGGACCAGGTTCCTCTTCATCAGATACGCTGAATTATTATCCTCATCCCAGCTCTTCCTGGCACAGTCTGGAAGACCAAAGTGTGATATTATTTGGATTCACACTGAGAGACTATTTGACTATGAGCCTTTCCACATCTCTGTGGGACACCACAAAGATTTGTGAGGTGAATACATGGCAATGTCTTCTGATACAACCAATTGTTGGAGGACCTATTTAGGAACCTACAAATAGCTCTTTGTCCAGGATAGGGCACTGAGTTTGGAAAAAGTGACATCTCAACTAGATTCATATGGAAAATAGCTTTTGGTCATAAAGACAAAACTCCAATTTGAGAAAAATCCCAGTGAATTAGTCACTGAGGAAAAATTCCTCTATGAGGAATGATTTCAGCTTAGTAATTTCGGAAAAGAAAATGACAATAAGGTTCTTGATACACAATGTGATATCATTAGCTACAATTAGCTGATACACTGTTGATTACTTCACTGAGATCATATATAATAACTTTGCCTTTTAAAGGATATAAATGAAAAACAGACACACATGTTCAAACAATTCCATCTCTACCCAGTGAGGCAACGTTACAGAAGTTAGTTTGAGAATTCAAAGGTACATGAGCCGTATGAAGTAGGAATCTTTGTCTTGGGTTTCAGAACATGGTGGAGATGATAAGACTTAGCTCCAGATACCAATGTCTGTGAATGCCCATATTAATTAAATGTCATTTTAAAATCAATCGTGATCAACACCCTGGCCCATTCCTATCACGTGATGGTGTGTTTAGCAGAAGGCCTTGCAGTACATCTGCTATTGTCAAACTACCCAGGAGAAGCTCATAAATACTTCACAGTTAAACTCTGATAAACACTGGAATCTCCAGGCTGGGTGGCAGTGAGGCTTAAAGATCAACAAATCAATCATCTGAGCACTCTGAAGTTGTGTAAACTGTTCCTATCAAGCCTCAGGCAAATATCAGCTCAGAAACAAAAGCAACTGCAGGGGTGGGGGGAATCTAGAGACAATACTCTCAACTAAGAGTAGAAAGGTGAAGGCAGCTCAAAGGCAGCTAACCTCGGGGATCCCCTGGACTGCAGAAGTTTCCAGTTCTCACCATGCTCTGTGCCTGGGGGACTGTTGTTGCTGACTAGAGGAGAGCATCTTTATCAAATCCACAAATGTATTACAGGTCAAAATCAAGAAAAGTCCCCCTGTCCTTAATTCTTTCCTCTTAATTCTTCGCATTACCTTAGAATCCAAGGCCACTGAATATAAAATACTCTTTTCTACATCCATTCTACTATGGGGAAGCTAATTTTTAATGAAAAAGTTATTACGCCAATCCCTCTTTCTTTAAAGAAGAGCCTCACACACCTGAACAATCATAATGGCCCTTTATTTCAGATGGTGCAGACATCACAAATATAACTTAATAGAAACCATTTAAGTTCAAGGGTACAGTGCTGCAGTTATGAAAGGAGACCACCATTATAGAGGCCCCTTTTACACTCCAATGGTTTCATTGTCAAAATTATATAATAGGATAAAAGTTGGATTGAAAGGGAGGATGGGTGGGAGGAAGAGAACAGGACTTTTCAGTTCGTAACAATGAAAATACTACCAAATACAAAATTGGTATTTGTAAAACTCATTTTCCTCTATAGAAAGTCACCAATGGTCTGCAGATTTGCATCCCTTCTGGGAAGCTAGGTTCAGAAAGGAACACACAGAAGGGTGAGACCATATGCCAAGCAGCCCTTGTCATAGCAATTGGGCAACCGGAGCCCCCCACCTGCTCCTTGGTCTCCCACAGGCCCCTTAGGTCTTTCTCGTGCACCTTGCTTCTCTCCCCACAAAGTCCAGACACAGCCCAGCTCCCTGCCCTCGCACATCTCCACCAACTCCCCTCTTCTTCTGCCCCAGTTTCCATTTCTCAAGCCAAATAGTTGGGAGGGTCAGCATGTGTTAGAGATGGAAATAAAACGCTTTGAACTAAAACATGTGAAGGTAACGGAAATAGTTGGAAAGGCAATTTGAAAAACATTTCTAAAGACAGTTTCCTTTCTCTAGCTAGAACTGTTGTAACTGCAGTCTGCTCCCAGGCCTTTTACTGCTCTAAACCCGAATTAAACACAAGCTTCAAACAGTACAGTTGTTACCGGAACCTTTGGCGGCTGCACGGCATTTTCCTTTTCATCAGCTTGGCAATCTTCAGATTTTTTACATTGATTTATTGGGCTCACCATTTTGTTGCCTGTATTTTTCTCCCCCCTCCTCTTCCTCTCCCTTACCCTTCCCTCTCTTTTTGTTCCTCCTCCTCCTTCTTGATGATTTCTACATAGCTTTTCATCTTTGGCAGGTTGCACAGGGTATCGCTTTCCTCCTGAATTACATCTTGATGCTGCGATCGGCTGGCAAAAGCTTCGTGTTTACATTCTTCTCCTTTGCTCCAAGTTAGCTATTTTACTAATTGAAGGAATAGGGGATAATTATTACCACTGTCTATGTTTATGGAGTCTTTTATCCATCCCTTAGAAAAAATATACAGTCCATTTTTGTTATTTGCAGTAGTTATGGTCTGTAAAGTCACCTCAATGAATCAGTAAATACTGAACTATTGCTCCTAGGGGAAATACAAGGTTAGGTTCCTGAGAGCCTCTGGTCACAACATTTTCATCAGCTGATGAGTGCATAGCCTCATTTTATGTGTGATTCTGTTTATAGACATCGTGTTTAATATATATTGTTGGCTCATTAACATTAAACTCATAGTCAGCAGCACTGTAACACAGGCCTGAAGAAAGCTTGTCTACTGCAAGTGTTTTCTCCCTAAGGCACATCACAGCCTTCTTGAACTTGGGAACACTAGACAGCACTTCAGTGCTATGTGTGAAGACGATTTTAAACAGTGAAATCATTAACGAAAATGTGTTACCAGTTGCATCATGACGAATATACTTGTTTATAGTTTGAGAGCTAGACTAAGAAGGGAAGGTCACTGTCTTTGACCTCAATCTGGGGACATGTGTGGCAACTTGTTATTGGCCACACTGCACACGTCCATAGGTAATTGCAAAAACATTAAGAGTGTTTATTCTGGAATTACAAATAATATTTAGGGAGTAAGTGAATTTGCAAATACAGTATCCAGGAATCATGAGGTTTCACTATAGATAATTCTAGGCAACAGAGCATATACCTGGTAAAGACATAGTGCTATTTCTGTCTCCCTGGAAATTTTAGTTCATCAGATTATGAATCAGCATTGAGTTAGGGGTAAAATCCCGGAATTACTATTTGAGTATAATTTCCTTTGTTAACAGCTCCTAGCTGTCATCTTGTATCGTAGATACCTGTTTGTTGCTATTGCACTGCTGCTGTTTCTTGTTTCCTACAGGAAGAACTGGCAGGGTATTGGTTTCAAAATGTGAGCTGCTAGAAGCAGGAGCAGGAGACTTGAGATGAGGTATCCAGTGTTGGGTCCAGTGAGTGCCTGAGCCATGTGAATCAGTACTTTAGGAGAGTTTGTCCTATGAAAGGCAAGCAAACAAATGAGTTCCCAACAAGTGGGGAGAAGAGTGTTGATAGAGTATAGGGAAGTCCAGATTGAATTAAAGGAAGAAGAGCTACTGAATGTGGCAAATCATTATAGTAAGGGCAAGGAATAAGAAATTTGGGGATTAGAAAATGACAGTAAACCAGAAGTCTATGGAGAGCTCTTAGCTGGGAGCACATATACCGAGCACAATGTTAAGGGGTGTTTCGCTGAGTAGGTCACTTGTGTCAACATGGGAAAGACTGGTGCCAAAAAGACCAGCAGACGCCTAGGCAGTAACTTAGAAAAATAAAATTGAGAAAAATGATGTAGAAGGGCAAGCAGGGAAAGCCATTTTTGGAACTCATAAGTATTTTTTTTAATTATTGTTAAGAAGTAGATAAAAATGTAATAATAGGAAATGATTCTTAAATGCAGAGTTACTTAATTAGGAAAACAGCCTTAATGTGGAAAGAACCAGGGAAAATTGAGAGGAGCTTTATGTGGCAAAGGATTGTGGAAGAAATATCAATACAACGTTCACAAGAAATTATTTTCTCCTCTTTAATTTTAGTGACATAAAACGTTTTTCCACAACATTTTGAAACAAAGCAATGTTTCATAGTTGGATTAGAAAGGCTTGTTTTTCAGTACTTTCTCATGGAAATTGTCCCTTTTAAAAGTTCTACCCTTCTGCGCTATCACTGTCACCTAGAGCATTGCAAAATAAGTCTTCCCTCTCGTGCACAGACTGGTCATGGGGATAAATATTTAAAGTCGGTTACAGGCAAATCTTTTGCCTTCTGTTCCCAACATAAAGATCTCTCAATCATTCCTCTCACCAGACACTTGGTAGGCCCTCTAGCATTCTCGTGCCCTCCTCTGGAGGTACCAGGCCGAGCAGTGTCACCATCAGTATATGGTGCTCAGAAATTAGCAGAAGTTTAAAGATGCCCTGTGACTAGGGTACAGTGAGACTGCTTCAATTTTAAAATGCAAGGATTTTTGATACCTAAAACTTTAAGACAGTGATTTTCAACCCTTGTGCAGCTGCACACAGTGAGCCATGAGAGTATGTTTGGTGTGCATTTTAAATATCATAGTTAAAGGCTGTAACTTTTTAAAAAGTTTTTAAATATTAATCATTAAATTATTTCCAAAAGAAGTTCAAAGCACAGTAAGTATATTCTTTTTTTTTTACTTTTTATTTTTATTTTTGGATCGACACAATTGAAGTGTCCCACAGAAGTTTAACTATAGATTTGTGTGCCTTGAGACAAAAAAAGGTTGAAAAACACTGCTTTAAGACATGTGTCAAAGGAGGAACAAGCTCCAGTTCCACTCCAGGCACCCTGTACTTGCACAATTAGCCTTAGAACCTAAATCCAGGACTTGACAGAGGTAAGGACTAGAAACATCTGATGCGAGGCACCAAAAGAAGTAGGACGCAGGAGAAGCATAGAAGAAATAGAGAGAGAAGGGAGGGAGAGAACAGGGGCAGAGCCAAGATGGTAATAAATCCAAAAATTAGGTGAAAAGTTGCAAAATTTTAAAAAAATGATATTAAAAACATTAAATGCTAAAGAAAGATTTTTAAAAGATGAAGACTAAAGAAAGGCTTTATCTGGCAATAAAAATCATTTGGTCTTCAAGAACACAATTGCAGGAATATATTATAGGGAATAGGAAAAAAAACTGAGTGAAAGGCAAAAATAACACGACATGGAAATCAGAGAAAGTAGAAAAATCAAAAGTAGCTAGAAATGTCACGTTTCTCTGAAGTAATGTTCTCTAACTTGGTGTCATCTGTAAATACATCAGCCCATTTTTAGATTCCAAATCTCCAGTGCAAATGAATCAAAAATATAAATTGTACTCAGGTAACACTATACACTATAATTGTACCTGCACATAAAAACAAAACATCATTAATTGGGTTTGAAGTAAGTGAGCAAGAGGATATGAATTATTTCCCCCAAATTACCTAGTGAGTTTACAACAGAGCATGGTATCAATTATAAAACAACACCATTCTTGGAAATACTTAAAAAGTTGCAGAGACATCATCATTTGAGTCAATTGTTTTAAAATTTCTCCTTAAGAATGTACTATTGTTACATAACGATATATCAGGGTTTGCATTTTTTGTGAAAAGATAAAGTAAGGAAAGGTACTTATTTGAATACTTTGCCTCAGATTCAATGTCAGCTTCAGTGTTTTTATATCCTAAGAATACTTTAATATCAAATATGTTATTGCCAGAAACCACGACAAGCTTCATTAATACCATCAGCACCATTTTGGTTCTCCTTAGACATAATTCTAAAATTAAACTTGCCAAGTCCTCCTTTCTTCTATGTATTACACAAGATAAAGAACCTTTGTGTACTTCTGCTGAGAATCAAACCTGTAAGACTGTCTTGGGGAGCAATTTGGTAATACATCAGTAAATTATGTTTATAATGTTATAGGAGGGACTCTGGGAAGATGCCCGACTGGTAGCAACCCTTGTCAGAGGTTCCTGAGCAAAGGAAGAAAAACTGGATGGAATCAGAATCTATGAAGCCAAAGACAGGGAGCTGAGCCTAGAAAGAAGTTCGGCAAGCTGTAAATCCAAGTAAAAGCATTTAAGAACACAAAATACAGTACAAAGTGGGCCCCAGAACTTCTTACTAGAGCCACATGCCTCCTGTGGGTGGTGGGTGGCCGCAGAGGAGCCCCCAGCTCCAGGTAGGCACAGAACTACTTGCTAGAGCCACGTGCTGCCTCACAGGCAGCAGTGGAGGAGTCCCCCACTCAGGGCAGGCCCAGAACTGCTTGCTAGAGTCGCGCACCCAGTAGAGGAGAGCCCTGCTCCAGGCTCCCACTCTGGGCGGGCCCAGAACCACTTGCTAGTGCCGGGCATCTCACGGGCAGCAGTGGAGGAGTCCTCCATTCAAGGCAGGCCCAAAACTGCATACTAGAGACACACACACCCCACAGGGGCCAGCAGAGGAGTTTCCTGCTCCAGGCACCCATGCTGGGCAGGTCCAGAACTGCTTGCTAGAGCAGCACGCCCCACAGGGTCACTACAAGGGAGTCTACCACTCCAGGCAGGCTCAGAACTGTTTGCTAGAGCCACACACAACCCACGGGGCCACTGTGGAGCTGTCTACTGCTCTGGGCAGGCCCAGAACTGCTTGTTAGAACCACATGCAACTTTCAGGGCCATGATGGAGGAGTTCTACTGCTCCAGGTGGGCCCAGAACTGTTTGCTAGAGCCACATGCATCCCGCGGGTGATGATGGAGGAGTTCCCTACTCCAGGCTCCTGTGCCAGGAGGGCCTAGATCAGCTTGCTAGTACCATGCACATCTAGCAGGCAGCGGTGGAAGAGTCCTCACTCCCCATTTGCCTGCTGCCCTGGTGGCCTTGGCAGGGCTGAACTAGGACTGATCCAGCCGCTGCTGTTCCCTTGCCCCCTGGTCGCACTGGCAGGGCGAAACAGGACTGATCTGCTCACTCGTGTGCCCTGCACCACCGCTGCCATTCCCCCGGCCCCCCAGTTGTTCCAGTGGGGCTGAACTAGGACTGATCTAGCCACTGCAGATCCCCTGTTCCCCGGTTGCCCTGGTGGGGTTGAAGTAGGACTGACCCAGCTGCACATGTTCCCCGCACAGCTGCTGCCATTCCCCTGCCCCCCCAGTTGCCCTGGTGGGGCTGAACTAGGAATGACATGGCTGCACATGTTCCCTGCACAGCAGCTGCCATTCCCCTGACTCCCAGTTGATCCAGTGGGGCTGATCAAGGACTGTTGCAACGCTGTCATTCCCCTTCCCCCCAGTTGCCCCAGTGGGGCCAAATTAGGACTGATCCAGCTGTTGTTGTTCTCCTACCTCCCAGCTGCCCCAGCAGGACTGAATGAGGATTGACCCGGCTGCTGCCATTCCCCTGCTCCCCACCTCCCATTGCTCCAGCGGGGCTGAAGTAGGATTGATTCAGCGGCTCTTGTGCTCCGTGCAGCCGCTGTCATTCTCCTGCCCCCTGGTAACCCTGGCAGGGCTGAACTAGGACTGATCCAGCTGAAGAGTACCCCGCACCATCGCTGTAGTTCCCCTGCCCCACAGTCACCCTGCTGGAGCAGAACTAGGACTGACCTGGCTGCTGCCGGTCTCCTTTGCACCCCTCCCCCCAGCCCCGGTAGGCTGAACAAGATCTGATCTGGCTGCACACACTCCTATGCAGCTGCTGCTGTCCCACTGCTCCTCAGTCACCCTCATGCCCGAGAATTCAGAGAAGACGACAGACACGCCCTGTCTCTCTGGGTAACCAGAAGAAGCCACTGACTGAACGGTTCTGATAAGGGCTCCAAACAGGGTAAACTGGGCTCAGCACCTGTGGCTCAATCGGCTAAGGTGCCAGCCTCATACACCTAAGGTGGCAGGTTCAAATCCCCAGCCCGGCCCACCAAACAACAATGATGGCTGCAACCAAAAAATGGCCTGGCGTTGTGGCAGGCACCTATAGTCCCAGCTACTTGGGAGGCTGAGGCAGGAGACTCGCTTGAGCCCAGGAGTTGGAGGTTTCTGTGAGCTGTGATGCCATGGCACTCTGCCCAGGGGGACAGCTTGTGGATCTGTCTCAAAAAAAAAAAAAAAAAAAAAAAACAGGGTAAACTCAGCATGGGGCAGAATCAGGGGGAAAACTCTGGCAACTTGAATAACCAGAGTAGATCAACTCCCCCAAGGAAAAATGGGGTAGATGCAATTAAAGACCCCATCCATAAAGAGATGGTTGAGATGTCAGAAATCGAGCTCAGAATTTGGATAGAAAATAAGATTAACAGAATGGAAGAAAGGAGGGAATTAGAATTTCAAGAAATTATTCAAAAGATATATCAAGAAATTATTCAAAAGATGCCTCAAGAATTCAATGATTTCAAAGATAAAATGACCAAAGATTTGGAAACACTGAGACAAGAGGTTGCAGTCCTCAAGGATCTGAAAGATATGGTGGAATTCTTCCATAACAGAGGGGAACAGGCAGAAGAAAGGAACTCTGACATTGAAGACAAAGCTTTTGAACAAGCCCAGGAGCACAATGAACAAGCCCAGGAGCACAAAGATCAAAAGAAATGGAGAGCAAAAATTGATTTTCCTCTCAGAGAACTCTTGGGTAATTGGAAGAAAACTAATATTCACCTTATAAGAATCCCTGAAAGTGATGAAGTTGTTTCAGAAAACACAGAAGTTCTTCTTCATGAAATCATGA